>JASDQU010372158.1:123965-140814 GCA_032191745.1 Picea mariana | reverse complement strand
CAAAAGTTTGATCAAAATTCAATGACCAGGAGTGACACTTTTCAATGCATCAAACCACTTAACAGTTCCCACACCCAGATAGATTCCAATACAATATTCCATATCACATACATTCCAGCAATATTTTTTTTTGTAAGTTAGGTGGTACCTTTCTATTTTCTATTTATATATGCAGGACAGGCTACATTAAAATATTATACTTTGGCCTCAACCTGCTCATAGGAAACCAGGTCTGTTGGCCGTCTAAGTGCTTTGAATGCTTGCCAAAATTGAAATTGTCTCTTTATCCTATATATCACATTAACTAGCTGTCCTACTGCTTCACCATGTTCAAGCTGATAACATAAAATAAGTTCTAGCTTATAACATAACATAAGATGCCATACTTCCAAAAAAACAAGATCCTATGAAAACTATCCATCAGAAGATGAAATTGGGGCTGGATCCTTGGCATGTGATCCCGGCATGTCCACCTATTGCAGTTGTTGAAGCAACTTCTCCATACGTTCCATCCTATCGTCCATTCTCTGAATGCGATCAGTTACTTGATATTGGGTAAGTTTAATATGGTGTAGGTGGCTTTCAATCTTCTCCAACAATTCTTTAAGGAAGTGTTCTATCTTTGGCTGTACTTTAAACTCTGGTGGATGTGCACTTTGGATTGCTTTAGCTAGTAGGCATTTCATTAGCCAGTATGTATGAATGGATTGGTTGAATAGACTGAGGCGAGCTCGGGTATTACCAGGGTCGTGAATGAAATCTAGAATGTCAGCTTCAACTTCGGTGTCTTTAGGGTCTGTCTGCAAATCTCTTTCCCAGCCACGAATTTGCATTCAGGTTGGAGAGGAATTGCCCAGAATGTAGTTGACTACCAGATTTTCCAAATGCTCCTGGTTTGTTTTCCTTCCTCGTTTCTGTGGTAGCTGTTCCTGCTGTACCTGCTTCCCCTTGGCTGTTTCAGAATGCAGACCATGTTTCCCCATGGTGCCTTGGTCCCTTAAACAAACCTTCCGTCCCGGGCGCTGACAGTCTATCATGACTGGCTCTCTGCATCATTAAACTCGCACAAGTGATCACCACAACTATTGATAGAGCTTGGCAGTGGATCATGATGGTTATTAACTGTCGGAAGGGTGGCGTGCCGTGAGCCTGCCATGGTTTGTCCTATTGGCCAGCTGTTCACCCCGATCGGGGGACATTCCAGCAATATTACTTAACCACAAGAATACAAATACTACGTAATTATTGAAAATATTTCAATACTCATGTAACATAACAAAAATATGGCTCGATAAGCTTAGAAATTTTCATGGCAACGTCATATATATATTCTATTTCTCTGAATTTGAATTAATAATCTTTTAGAAATTTTCATGGCAACGTCATATATATATTCTATTTCTCTGAATTTGAATTAATAATCTTTCAAAAGAAAACACATGTTATTAACCATTAAACCTACTCAAACTATATTATATAATTTCAAATTTATTAAAATTTTTAAAAATATATTGAGAAAATCTGTTCCATTTAAACTGAATATACTTAGAACAAAGTTAAATCACTTACGTGCAATATATCTCCCAGAAACACCACAAAAACACCTTCAATCGGTTCCACAGTCACCCAGTTGGTCCCCTCATCTTTTGTTACTTGCAATCCTCCGACTCGATCTTGGAGCGCTATAGTTATGACTCCAGGATCTGTGTGCCTCTTTAATCCCAACGCCAACTCGGGCTGAGGGCATTCCGGATAATAGTTTAACAGAACTTTCTGTTCACCTTCTCCGTAAGCCTTCTGGATAGCCTCAGACTCGAGTCCAAGAATTTCAGAGATCAGCTCTAGCAAAACTCTCCACAATTCTAGCATTGCATCGCTATAATCCGCCAATGTTGGGCTGAAGGCAGAAGAATAACAAAAATCATGAGTTTTTAGGGTTTGATTGTATTGTGCTGGATGCATTCTATAGTTCAGTATTGTGTGATTTCATGTTTAAAATCAGAAGAATAACAAAAATCATGAGTTTTTAGGGTTTGATTTTAGTGTCCTTGGAAGCATTCTACAGTTCAGTATTGGGTAGATGTGTGTTTTCATGTTTAAATTTAATATGAAACTGTCAGCTATTAAAATATTAAGTAAATGAAAATTGTACTAAAAATTAAGATGGATCAAATTTGTGGAAGTCCAAACTCTTCTTTTCACTTAAAAAAAAAAGTTAAGAAAGACGAGTTTTCACTCTAAAAAAATAAAAAAAAAGAATTTGCACCTAAAAAAATTTGATCTCTCAGCGCTTCAAAGTTAAGATGAATCTATGTTATAATGTATTGAACAATATAATATAAAAGCGTGAAGGGCTTACCGCATCAGTGGTGGTTGGGAAGGCCACGTAGTGACGTCTCGAGGTGAGCCTCTGGCCGCGTACAGCTCTCTCCAGTCCATAAGAGGGTCATCTTTGTAAACACTCCCACTAGCATACCCCAGAAAACTTCCCGTTTCAAAAGAATATTTGAATTTCTCTTCCACAGGAAGTGAGAAAAAGCCGATTGCTTCCCTCATCATTCCATTATTCCCTGGTAAATTAATTTGTATTACTTTAACACGCTGACAAAGAACATTGTGTTTTGCATTGAAGCCTCAAGGTACAGTTAGACTGTGATGGGGAATGGCCTTCTTAAGATATTTCTACTTCCTTCTTGTTCTTGGTGCTGGGAAGTATATAAGTGCATTTACTGCCTTTTTAATGGAATCAAAATGTACTTTATGAATGCATTTTTCCACTTATCTTAACAACTAATTTATATAAGTTTGTTGCAATTTATATAAATTAGTATTATTTTATTTCAATATGTTGGAAGGAAATAAAACTTATCTAATAATTATAGTAAATTATTTTTATTTTTATTTCATAAAAAAATTTGTAGAATTATTTTTTAAAATATTTAAATAAAAAACAATTCAATTTGTTAATTATAATAATGTTTCATAAACTCAAGATTATTGATTAAATTTGAATACAGAACCTATATCCTCTTCACAAGCAATTCAAACAATAAAATTATAATACATACTTATTTGGTAATGTATAGTTATAACATAATTTATAGATTAAAATCCATTTAATAAAAAAAAAAATTACAATTTTGGTGAGGAATAATAGATAAATTATAATAATATGTTGTCTATTAATCCCCACCCTCATATAAATTATATAATTATTTTTATTTTTATTTTTAATTATTCTCCACCCTATCATTTTGATAAGCCATATCTAAACTCAAATAATGTGCCATAAAAATTGTATTAAGAGAAATTTAAAATAGTTGTAGTAAATATTACTATACTATACTTCAATTATATATATATATATATATATATATATATATATATATATATATATAAAATGTGAGATAATTAAATATTATTATTATATGAGTTTGTTTATGATATATTTGACAATAAATGTTACATTTTATATGACATTTTTTAAGAGAATAAATCAAAATTATGAAAAATAGAGCTAGTATAGTAATGGTAAGTCAAAATTATGGGCTTGGTTTACTCAAGAGAGTCTAGCCCCATTTTCATTGAACCAGGGGTTAGTTGCCCCATTAACTCTACTCTTACACATTTGCTTCTTGCTTGCATAATTTTCTCAACAAACCTTTTTTGTACCTCTCACTAGATCATCTTGAAATGTAGATCCCTAGCCTTTAATATGCAATTTGACTTCTTTTTGAGTTGTGAGTATGTTGTTGTAACATGTAGGAGTAAGTGTTAATTAGTTTCTATCTCCTCATTTCTACATAGTTGATGAAGCCTTTCCATGTTCACAATTCCTTGAGGTGTTCTCATATTCTTTTTGTTGATTAAGGTTGGTTGTCATTGATGTCAACCCTTGAAGGAAGTTGCAGAACCCAGGTTTGGGTAATGTGCCCATGTTTGTTTGATGGATAACGATATGCATTTTGATATATTTGTAGGTAATACTATTCTATATGGATAGTACATGTCATGTCATTTCCGGTGGTATGTGGAACGTCACATAACTCCTCACGGTTTGAGAGTTATGTCCTTACGAGTTTGGAGGACCCTCATATGTTGGCTAGAAGCCTCAAAAGGTCAAAGTAGTCAAAGTGGTTTAAGAGATTTTAGAAGGTAAATAATAAAGTGAAGTGATGAGTGTACTATAATTAAAATTGAATACAAATTTTTTTATTTAAATAATAAAGTTAATGGAGAAATTACTAAGTTGACAAGTGGTTAGAAGTGGGTTAGCCCTAAAATAAGGAAAGTGGTTTAAGATGGTTAGAAGGTAACCCCTTGAGGTAAAGTGAAGCGATGAGCTTACTATAAGTCAAAGTGGATACAAAATAAATTATTTAAATAATAAAGTTAATGGATAAATTACTAATTGGACAAGTGGTTAGAAGTTGGTTAACCCTAAAAAAAGGAAAGTGGGTTAGATGGTTAAAAGGTAACCACTTGAGGAAGCTATATGAAAGTATAAATAAGAGGCAAGACTCTCTCATTTTAAACACACTTGAGAATATTGAATATCTACAGGTGACTGAGCTAACCAAAGGATATCTAAGCCGAATTTCAGAGAGAAGGTGAAGTAAAGAAGGTCGAAATTCAAGGGAGGATAAATTCTTTTGATTAAGCTTTCTAAGGTATGTTATTTATAGGTCATCTCACCATTTTCGCAATAACTTTTTTTCTAGAATGATTCAGGTTGTGAAATTGATAGGACATTGAAAAAACATATCCAAGTAGATGTGGTATGAATTTCATCTTGTGGGTCTTTGTAGTTTTGGAGTTACACTCCGTGGAAATAGGGTTTGTGCCTAGTCCCGAAACTATTCTAAAATAGAGGTTTCAGGTAAAAATGTCATAAATTCTTGATAAAAGATCCAAATTAAGTAACACCAAATGTGTTGGTTAGAGTACAATCTATAGTATTCTTTGTAAAATTTTCAGATCCATACAACAAATATTTTGTGTGGGGCATGCTCTACAAGTTTTCTCTCTAGAATAAGCCAAAATTCAACAAGGCGTGTCATTTTTTCTATAACTCCTTTTCTGAGAGGTTCCAAGTAGTGACACCTGGAGGAATTTCATAAAAAACATTGAAGAACATTTTGTACTATTTTCATATCTTTATTCATTACATCTACATAGTTATGATTATTTCAATTTAGGGTTGTTGACTAATCCAAAACTAGTCATGTGAGACTAAAGAAAAATTTGATGAGAATTATAGTCTCTTGTTGTTAAAGTTAAGGAAGGTTTGCAGGTATGTGATCATATACACCAAGTCTATTACAGAGTTACAAATCAGATTTTGATGATGAAATTGATGAGGGATTTTGGTTGAGGTACATGTTGGGTACATGATTGAGACAAGTAGTTGATGAGTTGGCACATACATGAGGTGTATTGTTGATGATGTTGGTAGATCTTGATGAGTCATAGTTGATTAGTAGTGGATACATGATTGGTACGTACTTGGTACATGGTTGGATGCACTTGTTTATGGTACAAGTTGATTATAGATTGTTTGTTACAGGTTGGTGCATGGTTGATGCACTTGTTTATGGTACAAATTGATTATAGGTTGAGGTATAGGTTGATGCATGGTTCAAGTTTATTGGTATAGGTTGTTTGGTGAAGGTTTATTGGTACATGTTTACAACATTATATCTGAAAGTGATAGTGTGACAGTGCTTACATGGCACAGACCCCCTTTCCCTCCAAAGGGTTTCTCGACCTCCTGATCTTGGATTGTTCAAAAAACTGATTCAGAGTGTCTCTTTGAGTCCCTGCGGTCACCCAAAACCACTATACATACACAAGCCCCCTTTTCTCCTTGTGGCCATGGTTATGACCATGAGTCTATCCCTTCGTGACTTGGACTTATGGGATATTTCAAGCCCCTCCCTCGACTTTTCCCAAAACACGCTTCTCCGAGTCTCTAAGCTTCCACCATGTGTCTCCACGGATTTGTTGGCTCCACAATGGTTCGGGTTTCACAACTTCATGAAACTCTAAATCTCTCACCCACGAACCTCTGGACTTCCGACTCTCGAACTCCTTAATCCATTTCCATGTGCTCTTCTCTCGATCAACGGCTAAGATCAAGTGCAACTTCAGACTTCACGACTTGACTTGCGTAAAGCCTTCAAAATTTTTGAACTTCGAAGTGCCAAGACACCTTATGGTTATCCTCCATGTAGCTCCCCCATATCTGATGGTCTGGAATCGTTCACCTCCCTCTGGAAGGAATCGTGTCCACTGACTTTGATGGAAACTTCACAAATCTTTTTCCTTGAATATTTTCTGTCGCTCTCCCTGCTAAGATTTACTTCCTCAACTTTCTCTTGTTCCTCTGAACACTCTCTTTGACACTTAGTCGAAATCCTAGTCTGTGCATGCCTTGCAACAATTTTTCCTCCACAACTCCACTTCTTTGTGGATGACTTCGCACTCCTTGCCATAGTTCTCCAACTGCTTATGTCTCCCATGATTGAAATCATGCTATTCCTCCTTGATATTTTGAGTCTAAAACTCTGTCATGCACTCCTTGAGGACGTTCATGCACTCCTTACACATACCAGTTCTCTCAACCTCTCAGAGCTTACGAGTCGAAACAGACTCTATCAATGCACTCCTTGTGGACACTATGCACTCCTTGCATGCACTCATGAAAGAGAAACACTAAAAAAATATTCACTCTTCAGAGTGACTCCTACATTCAACCCTGTAAATGCATTCATGGTTACAAAAACAAGAAATAATAGAGAATTGAAAATAAATAGAAGTCTACCATGCATTCAACACACATTTGGAACAATATTCCTCTGTTATATTCATTCAACTCAAATTTACATACATTCATACATTATTTCTCTGTATCTCCTAGTTCTCGACTACAATGGCAATCTACACATTAGATTCAACAACGACTAATTAACTATCTTCTATCAACAACCTTTTTTCGGCAACAATACAAAGCTTTATACAAAAGAGTGCTCTTCGAGCCTTTCCCTCCAACTACCCTATGTTATCCTTTTAGAATTAAATTTTATCAACTACTTAACATCTATTACAATAAATATCAAATTAGATAGATAAGACCGAAAGCTCCAGATCTGTACTACAATCCTTCGCATTAAAGAAAAATACATCTCCCCATCGATCTTATGCGATGGATCAACCTCCGATCATTAAATATGTTCATAATTCAAAACCTTTGTCAGATATTACATTAATACACCAATATTTGAAATTCAAAATATTTCAAAATACGCGCTAGTGCGCCAAGCTGTCCTCCACACATGCTTTGTTGGCGATGCTCCTGCATCATTCCATCATTATACTTATACACCAAGGAGGTTGGACGGGGCAAGGAAAGGTGGTTGTATCCACCTTCTGGTTGTAGCCGGATAGGGGGTTGTAGCCTCCTTCTGGTTGTAGCTAGAGAATTGGGGAGTTGGAGCTTCCCTCAGGTTGTAGCCTGAAAAACTAGGGGGTTGGAGCCTCCTTCTAGTTGCAATTGGAAAACAAAGGAATTTGGTGCTTCCAATGAATGTAATTCTTCAAGACATATAAGAAAAATAATTCTGTGGTTTTCTCCCTCTTTGTGTTTCCACGTAAAACACTAGTGTATTGTGTATGTGTATGATTGTTCATTTGTTCATTTCTTATTTACTCTGCAATTATTGGATGATAATGCTACTTTAATATAACACTTGGATTATATGGTTAAAAAGGATTAAACTTCTCTATTATTGATTCACCCCCCCTCTTAGTAATCCAATACCTTTTTCACATCTCAACTTGTGTGAGATGGTTCCCAGCTATGCCATACTTTTTTTTAATGCCATAGGATGTAAATCTTCAAGTAATTTTGCACTTTGATCTCCACTTGGTTGTTGAAGTTGTCTATGTATTATGTTTTCTTTTAGTGTGTTTTCCTCATTTTTCCTACCTATAACATTATTGCACGTGACTTTTCAATGCCTTTTTATCCATTGTGCACCTTATATTTTTCTCTTCCAACCATTTTATGCACTATTGGTTCATGAATTTATTTATGCCATGAACCCTATAATTTTTATTTAGATCATCTAGCCCTTTTTCCCATACTTGACCACGGTAAAGACCCTAGGGTCCTTACCTATCATGGAAAACATATTATAAGCACCCACATCACACTTGAATATCAAAGATCATTTTAGAAGACCTTTATGGTGCTTTGAGGCCATTTTCATGGACTGGACCCTTAAAATAGTTATATATGAATTGAGGCCCTTTATTTCCTATCCTTACCATGATTAATACCCAAAAACCCATCCTTGGTTCATATAATTTACTAATGGCACCCATATCCCAATTGGAGGCCAAATATCCGTTGTAAGGCCTTTGTATTTTTTCAAGGAATCATTCATAGTTCATGAGCCTTAAAATCTTCATTTAGGGTATGAGACCCTTTATTTTCTCCCATTACTATGATCAAGGTCTCGAGGCCCATCCATTGTTTCTAACACTTTCTAATGGTTCACATATCACATTTGAAGGATAAATATTATGAACCCTAGAAGGATAATTTATATCATATTACCCATGTCTTCCTTTGTCGATGATGACCAAGGCTCCTAGACCCATGCCTAGTACAAAATATATTAATGATGCACATATCACATTAATAGTCCAATGATATAGGTTTTTATCATTGTTTGAGGCCTAGTTCAGTGACCAAGGTCCTATAAGCTTCATTTTGGACCAAAGGGATAAGAGCCATCTCTTGTGTACAAAACCTCCTAATGGTATCGATATCCCACTAAAGGACAACAATAATTTATATAGGGTTTTTGTGGTGGTTTGAGGAATATTTCAAGTCTCATAAGACTTGTAATATTAATTTAAGGATGAAGGACCTTATTTTCCTCTCCCAATCATGGTCAAGGTCCTAATACACATCCTTACTACAAAAATGTTACTAATGGCACCCCTATCCCACTTACATGAAAAAGATCCCTTATTGTAGTTCAATACATTCATCATGCCCCTTAGCTCAAGAATATTTTTTTGGTTTTAATTCTATAGATTTATCCCCCAACCATGTTTAAGGCATTAAGACAGATCCATTGTGCACAAAATTTTGCAATGGTACCCATATCTCATTTAAAGGACAATGATGCCCTATAGAGGAAATGTTATGTGGTTTATGACATTGTTTATGGACCTTTATCCTTAAAGGCTTCATCGAGGACCCAATGGCCTTATTTTTCTCCCTCAACAATCACCAATGCCTTACGACACACGTCCCAACCATAAACAACTTCATAATGATAGCCATATTCCACTCAGAGGCCGGAGGTCACCTCTAAAGGGAATATGTTGTGGTTTGAGGTCATATTCATGGGAAATGATTCTTAGAGAACTATTCATTGATTAAGGCCCCATCTTTCCTCCCTTGATTATGGCCAAGCCCCTAAGACCCATACCTACCACACACAAAATATTAATAGTGTGCATATCCCACTTGTATACCAAAGATCCACTTTAAAGGATCTATGTTGTGGTTAGTGGCCTTGATCATGGCCCATTTTCTTAAGAATATTAAATTTGGGCTTAATTATTTTAATTTTGCAACCATGGTTCAATACCCATCCCCAGTACACAAAATCTCATATTGGTGCCCATATCCAAATCTAAGGATAACAATATCCTATACAACACATGTTTTGTGTTTTTGGGCCTCGTTCATGGACCTTGATCCATAGAATATTTATTTAGGGTACAGGGGCCTTATTTTCCTCCCACATCCATTGGAAAGGAATTAATACCCATCCTTACTATCTAAGGTATTATAATAGAAACCGTATTCCACTTGGACGATGAATATCCCTTTCATAGGTCCCAAGTGGTAGTTTGAAGAATTATTCATGGCCCATGAACCCTAGAAGACTCATTTAGATTATAATTCCCTTATCCCCCCCAACCCCATAATGGACAAGTCGTTGAAATCCATACCTCATGTGCAAAACCTCCTAAAAGATACCATATTACTATTGTATTCCAAATATCTCCATTAGATATACTATGGTGGTATGAGGGATCATGGCCTAAATATTCATTTTCTGCTGTTTTTTAAATAATAAATTATTTATGTAATTATTATGTAGAAACATAATCAAATCATAAGAAAAACATGTGGATATCTTCAATACCTTTTCAATGAAATAAATAGATTCATAAACAAATTTCAAGGTAGAAAGTTATGGAAAAATTATTGAAGTTATATGTATGTATGTATGTATATATGTATGACCAAATGGGTTTCATCCTGTAACATCCCTAGCCATCAACCGGCTTGGGAAATGCCACTACTCAGCTCTGACTTAGATGCGATACCAAACTGTAGCATCATCGACCCTCCACAGAGACTAGGTAATGCTACCACTACGGACCATTCACATATAAATATATATAACATGCATTTTAATCAAAATTAAACAAATAACAAAGATTTACTATTACCATTCAGATTCAAACAAGATTAACAGTAAATCCACATACAACAAAACACATGATAACATTCAAGCGTTAGTAGCACAAACATGCATAACATATAAATTAAGCATAGAATGATACTTATCTTTAAGCTGGAGTAAATACACCAACTACGTCCAAACCTTCCACTAACCTCCCAGCCATAGACCACGCTACTCATCACTCTCAACAGTAGGTCACCCCTGAGCTGGGACTAAGCTCCACTGGGAAAGGGAATCGTAGGATAGGCAAGGTCAATATGAAGACACACAACTTATGAGGAAGGATTCTCTCTCAGGATCCACTTATGCCCACTGCTCACACACTCCCATTCCCCACATGCTTGTCCCACCCCAGGAGTATACAACTTCACTGTCACATAGTCTATCGACTACTTCACCTCCCTTGCCTTGGGATTCAACAACAGGCTGGACCAGAATTATCAGATCTCTATAGCAGCTACGAGACCCCTTCCAAGAGAACTCACTTCCACCAACACACTCTCTCACCTGGAGAGAGTTGCACATAGGCATGACAACCTGCTTCTTCAACCACAACCACCTCTCTAACTTGGAGAGAGTGTTGCACACAAGCCTAAAAACCTGCTTCTTCAGCTCTGTTCCATCACAAGGAGAACAACAACAAGGCTCAAAAAGGAACATACAATGACAGAAAGCACACTTAGCCAAGGACTGCATGGACACAATAACCCACAATTATAACACACATGACATAGACATTTACAGGATACTTGGGCTTCACAGAAGATGTGGATCAGTCCACGGGTCCACCCTAGGTTCACAGTACACACAGGTTGGTTTTCCCCCCTTCCTATGTGTGGTTTATCAGGTGATCGCGGATGTACAAAGGTCAGTGACAGAGACCAAAAAGTTCAGATGGAGAATGGGAAAATGGCTGCACAAACAACCTTCACTATGTGTCATTATGCAGATACAGATGCAAAGGCCAAAAATGGGTTCAGACGGGAATCCCAACAAACTCAGGCGGAGGATGAAAGAATGACAGAACTAACCCAACATGGCTGACTCATCATTTTTAACTGCATGCGCCCAGGTCGACACTTGTCTTCCTGGAGCCGCATGACTTCCACTTATCACACATTCCCTTTACATGAACTTAGGACAACACTCAACATGTCCACCTTATCCTTCAGGAAATAATAATAAATTATTATTCCCTTTAGAGGCAAGCCCCCTAGATTAGCCCCTAGGCCCACACACTTAGCCTCCTCCCTTACCCAACCTTATGGAATCTTAGTCTCCCATCACTCTTTCTTCATGGTCAGTCTGCATGCAACAATGTTTATATTTTATTAATGATCTGCATAGTTACATATACAAAATCAGGCTCTTGGCCTTTAACACTTAGGCTCTCCAGCCTAATAAACACATAATCCTGCCATCTTATCAACACTTGGCTCACCAGCCTACAAAACATGTTTAAAATTTATAAATACAACTGGGGCACATCCTTGGGGTATTACAATCCCCTCCCCTTATTTTTGCACTATTCTTAGTGCAACTCTTTAGATAACATCAACAAAATTTTTGAAATATTCAAAAAGATGCGAGTATTTTGCCCGCATATCATCCTCATGCTCCCGTGTCACGTCCTCAGGATCGTACCAGGTCCACTGGACCTTTACAAGCCCTATGGCTCAATTCCAGATCTATTTTGTTTTCCGATCCAATATGCACACCGGATGCATTTGCAAGACGCATTCTTGCTCCACCTAAATCACATTCCAATCAATTACATGATTAGCATCAGGTATATATTTCTTAAGAAATGAAATATTAAACACATTATGTATAGTCATGGATGTAGGTAATGAAAGAATATATGTAATGTATATATACGTATATACACGGAATTCTAATAACATTATAACTTGTATACAATATACACAACATACAATAAATAGAGAATTTTACTTATCTTTTTATTGAGAAGACTTGCATATCACATGTTCTAGACCAAACTACCAAAACTCAGTAGCACTCCAACGAATGGTCTCTCTTCCCCACATGCCTGTCACACCCCAGGAGTGTGCACCTTTACTGTCACACAGTCCATCGACTGTTACACCTCAATTTCCTTGGGCTTTAGCAACAGGTCTGACCAGAAGTCTTAGAGCATCGTGGCTCCCGAAGTTCCAATTGCCCTCAAAGATTTCCAATCAACATCTTCTCTGAGCTATTCTTTTTAGTCAAAATTCTAAATTTAATCAACATCATCGCATCGACATCACCCACATGAAATTATCATGAGAAAACATAAAATAATTCATTTAGGAACTCCAATTAGTTCAAAAAGGAATTCAACTTTTTCCCCAAAACATGAAATTCGATTTCATAATTCTTCTTGGTTGTTGCCATATTATGAATGCAACCATCCTTGTGGTTTTCCACAGGCACCAAACTGCATACCATTTTTCCTGTAATGCTTCATCTTTCATACAACCAACAAATTGTCAGTATTTCCTATATATCATAATTCAATTGCAATATGTACAAAACCTTATGTAGTGATCTTAGAATTTCTTGCACCTACTGATTCAATCACAATTACCAAACAATTTAATAAAATAGAATGAATCATCATTCTATGCATATGCCTATTCATAGTAATATTTGTAAGTTCATTACTTCTTTTTCTGAACAAGAAATTTTCTATAGTCAATATTCATGTGACTACTTGACTTGCAAATTTTGTGTTGCAATGTGTAACAACTTTTGGAATGTCCTCAACTTCATGAGTTAACAACATTTTAGTTGTTAGTAACAATTATTTCCATGCAATAATATATATGCATGTACTTACAAAACATATTCAACCATTTCATTTAATATACAATTCTATCACTTACTATGCATGAGTGAAATTCTCAATGCATACTTATTCAATGCACCTTGCATTGAATTACATAATTCTCTTTATCTCAGTCATGTATCTCACCATCCATGAGTTCGAATTCTGGTCAATGTGTTGACACATTCTCCACACACTTTCTATTGTCTTCCCAATTAATTGGATGCCTTCCTTTTCGACCTGAACACTACACCAATAATATAATTATGTGGTTTTCATTAGTATTAGCAAAAAGGTTGTAGCCCAAGTTTTATTTAAAGGTAGGATTTTTTTATTTATTTTTAGTACCTGTGTGGCTCATAACCTTTCCATATCCATACATTTCCATATCCAATCATGTCTTGGTCTCATACATGACTAGCTTACTGGCATTCCTTCCTATAACAATTTATTATCTTTTAATTCTTTGGTTATACCCCATAACCAAATTAACATGACATTCTACTATGTCAGTGCGTGCATTCAGAAGCTAAAAAACTTTGAATTAATATAGGCCTCTAGCCTTTACCACATCCAGTGGTATGCATTGAATAATATAATCATGCGATTTTATAAATAACTTTGGCTCAGGAAATTCTTACCTAAATTTTCTTTCAGAAATTATGCAAAAAGAGTAATAAAAACTCATACCTGCATGACTACCATTAATAAATTTTACACTAATTGAAAGTCTGATAGTAGTAGAAGCTTTCATGCTTCTTTTATCAAACTTATAACCAACACTTCAGGTCTTTGTTGCTTCACTCCTCATGAAACAACATAACCAACAACAGTTGCAACATGAACAAATTCTTTCCTCTGGCTGACCCAACAAGCCATAACATACTTGCTGCCATAGAAATGGCAGCAACTTCTTTCCCATGTGCAAATTTTCCTTCTTGATCCCATAAGTATTCAATTCTTCCCAGATCCCTGAATCTTCTTGTGCTCTCATTGTAGTCACTGTACATGAATATTTCTTCCCTGAGCACTTTTGATGCAGTGCCCCTACCACAATGGGGTCTACTAACCTCCCGGTCAAAGGATATTTCAAAATTCTAAGTCACATTGACTCTTCGGGATCGTGATTGAACCCAAAAAAATTATACACAAACCCCCTCTTCTCCTTTAGCCATAGGTTCTGACAGACCCGCGGGATTATTCCTACGTTCTTCCAAATATCCAAGCTTCAAGCGCTAGTCCATTTTTCATTATCCCCTTCATTCCTAAGACCCTGGGCTATGAACTCATGGAAAATTGTGATTGTGGGCATGGGCAAGAGTGGTTTTAGGCCAACCCACTTTTCTCCCCACAATTCACCTCCAGCTGCCACACATCACTTTGTTAAAACCGTGGTATAAATTGCGGCCTGCTCTCAGATTTTTAACATCCAAACAAGTTCTAGCCCCGCAATCCAGCTCGTCCCTCGATCTCCAATCCTTTGGCAATGATCTGCGATCAATAATTGATATCTATCCTCCTTCCACACATGATCCTAGATCTACACGATCTGTCAACACGTAGCTCCCTCCCCAAATCAACAACTACGGTTTATTCCGGTTCTCCAGCCCTCGGGAGTTTTAACTCTCAACTATCTTCTTTTCCTCATATGACAATCTTCTAGAGTGGAAGATCTATTGACACCTTTACTCAACAATAGGACGGTTCTGATGAAATTTGACTCTCTGGCCTTTGGGGGTTCTCACATCTCCACACACAAATATCCGGAGTGAATTTCCTCGAAGTGACAGATCTTCTTCCATGCGTCCTCTCCAAATCAAAGGTCCTGATTCTCTTCAGGACTTTGTCTCTTTTCGACCAAGACCATATCAATGGTCCTTCGACCTCCTCCTCGATCAATGATCGAGATCTCCTTTGGCACTCCGACGCTTTCATCCTCTTCTTTCCTCCGGAGTGCTCTATACCCAGAGTTCCAGATATGGCGCCACACGTCAACTTTCATATCAATGGCCGAGATTTACTTCAACTGTTTCTCCTCCTCCTTTTCCACAAACTTCCGAAGTTGTGGATCTTACACCAGTTGTCCTCCTCGATAATGGACGGTCCCAAATCACTTCGGGACTTCTAGACTTTGACAAGTCCATTTCTCCTGCACACACAAGGGTTAAGTATCATGCACTTACCTCCGGATCCAACAATTGTTTAAGTTTTAAACCTGTGAAGTAAAGTAATGCATATAAATTCTTAAGTAAAACAAAAATTAATCAATAGATCATTCACATAGTACACCGAGATTTATATCGGAAACCCTCAACTGGGGAAAAACTTTCTTATGTTCATTATGTTGAATTTCACCATTCACCATACAATATATACAATGTTTTTAGGTATTCCGTAGATACAAAAACCCTAATCCCTTAATCCAGGATTAATTTAGAAAACCACTAAAAATAGCAAAATTTGCTAAAAGAAAAAACCACCCCCCCAAAAAAGATCAGTACTAGAGGGATTGTTATATGTAGTTGTCAAATCTGATGTGCCCACACACACACATGCGAGGAATATAAGACATACCCAACATTCTCCCACTTGTTGTTTTCTTTGCATCCAGGGGTCCATAGGATTATATAGTCAACAATCCAAGGCACCAATGCCCATTGTTACTCTACACCAAGAGAACTTTTCTATGCTCACAAACTTTGTCAATGAATCTGCAACATTCTTCAAAGTGTCAAACTTTTCCAGCAACACCTTTTTTTCCTCAACCATGTCTCTCACAAAGTGATACTGAACATCAATATGTTTTGTCTTTGAATGATAAGTTGGGTTCTTTGCCAAGAATATTTCACTCTGACTATCACAATTTAATCTCACTACTTGTTGTACCAACCCAATGCCTAGACACAATCTCTGTAACCATACTTCTTCCTTTCTTTCATGAGTGGATTCCATGTATTCATCTTCTATAGTTGAGAGTGCCACTGCAGCCCATCTTTTGCTCATTCAACTGATTCCTCCTCCAAATAGGTTAAACACATACCCACTTGTATATCTTCTGTGATCTAGATCTCCAGCCCAGTCTGCATCAACAAATCCATGTATGTCCACCACTCTATCCAATCCTGGTCTTCCTTGGTAGAACAATCCATAATTGGTAGCACCATGCAAATACCTGAAGACCCTCTTTACTGTTGTCCAATGCTCCTTCTTTGGTTTTGACATATACGTTCTTAAAACTCCCACTGCATGTGCAATGTACGGTCTAGTACATACCATTGCATACATCAAAATGCCAACTACACTGGCATACAGAACATGGGACATGTCCTCTTCTTCTTCATGTGTCTTGGGACACTGATCCGCAGATAAATTTACACCTATAGGAATAGGAACCTTGACTGGTTTACTTCCATGCATATTAAACCTCTGCAATATCGTCTCAACATATTTTCTCTGATTCAAC
>JASDQU010372158.1:93962-116017 GCA_032191745.1 Picea mariana | reverse complement strand
TATTTCAATAATAAATTTAATGGAGAAATTAGAAGCGGACCCAACCCTAAAATAAGGAAAGTGGGCCAAGTGACCTAGAAGATGTTTTTAAGGAAGCTACTTGGAGAGTATAAATAAGAGGCAAGGCTCTCTCATTTGAATCACACTTGAGAATATTGAATATATATATGTGTCTAAGGTAACCAAGGATATCTAAACCGGAATTCTGAGTGAAGGTTAAGAAAAGAAGGTCGAAATGCAAGGAAGGATAAATTCTTTTGATGGTGTTTTCTAAGGTATGTTATTTACAGGTCATCTCACCATTTTCGCTATAAATTTGTTTCTATAATTATTTAGATTGTGAAATTGATATGAAAGTGAGAAAACATATCCAAGTATTTTTGGTAAAAAATTTAGCTTGTGGGCCGTTGTATTTTGGGAGTTACACTTTGTGGAAAATAGGGTTTGTGGCCAATCTTGAAACTAGTCAAAATCAGGTGTTTCGGGTAAAAATATCATAACTTCTTCATAACAGATCCAAATTCAGTGAGACAAAATGTGTTTGTTATTGTACAGTTTGTTGTGTTCTGTATATTAGGTTTATATCAATTCATCAAATATTTTGTGCGGGGAACGCTCTACAAGGTCTCTCTCTAGAATATGCCAGAATTCAACAAGGTATGCCATTTTTGGTATAACTCCTTTTCTGAGAGGTTTCAAGTAGTGAAACTTGGAGGAATTACATAAAAAAAACTATATAACATTGTGTATCAGTTTCAGATCTTTATACATTACAGGTTCAAAGTTATGATTACTTCAAGTTAGGGTTGTTGACTAATCCAAAACTAGGCATGTGAGACTAAAGAAAAGTTTGATGAAGTTGCTAGTCTCTTATTTTTAAAGTTAAAGAAGGTTTGAAGGAATACGATCATATAAAACAGGTCTATTACAGAGCTACAAATCATATTTGGATGATGAAATTGATGAGGGCTTTTGGTTGTGGTACATGTTGAGTACATGGTTGAGACAAGTAGTTGATGAGTTGGCACACATATATGAGGTGTATAGTTGATGATGTTGGTACATATTTATGAGTCATAGTTGATGAGTAGTTGACACATGATTGGTACATACTTGGTACATGGTTGGATGCACTTGTTTATGGTACAGGTTGATTATAGGTTGGTGCATGGTTGATGCACTTGTTTATGGTACAGGTTGATTACAGGTTGAGGTATAGGTTGATGCATGGTTGATACATGATTCAAATTTATTGGTACAGGTTTACAGTGGTATATCTCATAGTGAGAGTGTGATAGTGGTTCCATCATTCTACTTCTACTTTAGGGTGGTAGGATGGGGCAAGGGCAGGTGGTTGTAGCCACCTTCCGGTTGTAGCCGGAGAACATTGGGGGTTGTAGCCTTCTTCTGGTTGTAGCCAGAGAATTGGGTATTTGGAACTTCCCTCAGGTTGTAGCTTGAGAAACTAGGGGGTTGGAGCCTCCTTCCAGTTGTATATGGAAAACAAAGGAAGTTGGCGCTTCCAATAAATGTAATTCTTCAAGACATATAAGGAAAAGCATTCCATGGTTTTCTCCCGATTTGGGTTTCCACATAAAACACTAGTGTACTGTGTATGTGTGTAATTGTTTATTTCTTATTGCTCATTATTGGATAATAATTCTACATTGATATAGCATTTGAAGAAAAGGGATTATATTTACGCTATTACTGATTCACCCCCCCTCTCAGTAATCCAACATTACAGGAATGACTTGGAGAATTAACTCACGTGTAACTTGGGTCCCCACAATTCCTTCTGGCCGTTGATCCTGATGTATCGTGATCAACGCCATTGTGGGTCCTCTGACCTTTAACTACGTTATGTAACCTCTGGCCCCACTAAACCTGCTCATATAGGATACCAAGTGGTGGAATACTAGCGGATGACTTGTAGCCCAATCATATGGGTGTCACACGTCACGTTCCATATGGAATTTCAACCTTCCATGGGTTCAGAACCCACTTATACGTGGCACACAACCCATGTGTCCACGTCAATCCAAGTGACATCATTGTGACTCACTACTTCAGATCTTAGAGAGATTTCTCCCTTCACTATTGTGTTTGACCTTTTAACATTGGCTTGATCCAATGATTGAGCTCTCCTTTTCAGATCTACGGTGTAGATCCACTTGGAAGCTTCGGGCTTCGACCCTTCTCTTGTTTCTGCCATCCGAATTCCCTAAAGTCACGAAGTCTGATGGGATTCCGGGTTAAATATTTTGCACCTTCCCTAGATCTGGAAGTCATAAGGGATTTCTCTTCCTTCTGAACAGATCCTATGATGTAGAACATACTCTGGTACTCGACAGATTTCCAAAGGAATTCACAGTTAATTTCCTCGCAACATTACCAGATCTGACGGTCGTGAAGGATTCTCCTTCTCCTGAACAGATCCTAAGGTCTACATTACTCTGCAGCCCAATGTCACTTATGTCATTGTTTTACGACACCACTACTCCTCCTGAGCTTCTTAACACGACCAAGGTAAATTCTTGGCACTCAGGAAGGTTCTGAGGTACGAAATTGGTCCTCCAAACACAATTTCCTCTTAAAACCTTGGTTCCAATGACCACTTATCCAACCCATCCAGGTTCAACGTTAACACCTTGGCTATGAACTCGAATTTTGTCTACTTCGACAACAATTCTTTCAAAAAATTTGCTTCAACTTCCACTAACATGGCCCATCCAGGCTCATTGTTGTAACCATGCTCTGATACCAATTTGTAACATCCCCAACCATCAATCGGCCTAGGAAATGCCAGTACTTAGCTCTGACTTAGCTTCGATACCAAACTATGGCATCCTTGACCCTCCATAGAGACCAGGTAATGCTACCACTACGGAACATTCACATAAAAATACATATAACATGCATTTTAATCGAAATTAAACACATAACACAGAGTTACTATTACCATTCAGATTCAAACAAGATTAATAGAAAATCCACATGCAACGAAACACATTATAACATTGAAGAATCAGTAGCACAAACATGTATAGCGTATAAATTATGCGCAGACTAATACTTATATTTTAGCTAGAGTAAATCCACCAACTACGTCTAGACCTTCCACGATCCTCCCAACCATAGACCATGTTTCTCATCACTCTCAGCAGTAGGTCACCCCCGAGCTATGAATAAGCTCCACTGGGCAAGGGAATCCTAGCCTGGGCAAGGTCAATAGGAAAACACATAGTTTATGAGGAAGTATTTTCTCCCAGGAGCCACTTATGCCCACTGCTCACATAATCTCATTCCCCACATGCCTATCCCACCCCAAGAGTATACACCTTCACTGTCACACAGTCCATTGGCTACTTCACCTCCCTTGCCTTGGGATTTAGAAATAGGTTGGACTAGAATCCTCAGAGCTCTGTAGCAGCTACGGGACCCCTTCCAGGATAACTCACTTCCACCAGCACACTCTCTCACCTAGAGAGAGTTTCACACAGGCCTGATAACCTGCTTCTTGATGCAGGAGCATCACAAGAAAGCGCAAGTGAAGGACAACTGGATATGTGCCAGCGTGCATTTTGAAGACATTTTGAAATTTAAAAGAAGAACATTATGTAATAGCTGGGAGGATGTAATTGTTATTAAATGTTTTGGGGATTGTAACATAGATCTTGAGCGTTTTCTCTCGTTTGTCGATTGGAGGCATTTAATGTAATAAATGTAAATTAGTTGTAATCTTTATTTCGATGAGATAGCTTAGATTTGTAGGAGGGAAAAATTAATAAAGCTCCCTCGGATGTATTGGATGATCAAATTTTCTCATTGTAAGAGTAGAAGTTGTAGAGAAAGAAAGCGTAGGAGAGAACAGAAGAACATAGACTATAGAAGTTGTATAAGCATATAGTTGTTGCTATAGGAGCCATGTACATAAGCACTTGAGTTAATATAAGAATTCTTTGACTCAATTTCATGGTGTTGTTATGGTTACTATTTGTATCTATTGAATGGTATGTTTACAGTTTGCTTATATGCTCTATTATGCATTTGTTTCAATGCTTTATGTGTATGATTTCATTTTGAATGTATGAAGTCTGAGAGAAGGAGAGTATGAGTTTCAATTTCTTCTCGTCCTGATAATTTCTACAAGGAGTGTAGTGAAATTCTGCAAGGGGTGCGTCGATGAGTTTTGAGTTTTACCTCAGAAAATCTCAGGGGAGATAGAGTTTTTCTTATACCTGCAGAAGTGCAATTATAACACAGAGCCTTGCAAGGAGTGCATAGGCCAGGTTGAAGTCTTAGACTTTTACAACCAAGAGAGTGGTTGAAGAACTTATGTCACAAGGAGTGTGGAGAGTTGGAGTGTTTGGATAATCAGAGGTTATTGTGAAGTCCGTAAGGAATGCGTGCAAGAATCCCTTAAAATCCCTGAGTTTGCAGCCAAGATCAAGCTCAGAAGGGATAGAGTCTTGGAAAGTTCAAAGGAAGGATGAGGGTCAAAGTCACCTCGTAGAAAACAAGTTCAGGAGGAAAGACACCAAGTTGTTTGGCCAGGAGTCTTTAACATTCGCAAGCCAAGGAGAGATAGCATCCATTAGATATGGATCAATGAGAGTCGTTGATTGGTGATGGGAGTTTCAGCATTTCGGGAGTTGGGAACATGGAGGAAGCAGATACCCGGAAGTCGCAAGTTGCAAAGTCCCAATTTCATGAAATAAGAATCTGAACCGTCAAATCATGAGAGGCTCAGGACTATTGATCCATTGTAAAGAAGTCGCAAGTTCAGACTTTGATAAAAAGGGAGAAGAGTCGCATCGTTAACTCACAAGTCGCAAAAATCATGACGTGCTTGGAGGTGAGGCCCCAAGATTTGGCTGAAGGTCATATGGTGGAAGCATAAGGGAGGAGCTAAGGGTCGTTAACCCATTTCGGGGTTTTGGAAATCGAAGGATTCAGGGTGATTCATAGCAGGGATACCAAAATCATGAAACACGAAGTTGCAAACTTGAAGAGCCATTTGTGTTAAGTTAGGGGTCACATGGAGTAGAGGTTTGCGCCTAGTTCTTGTTCGTGCGGGCATAATTTCTAGAAGGAACTTTGGTTTTATTTGCAGTGAAAGTTTCAGTGGGAACTAAAGATCCATTTCATCTCAGGGGAATAGGAAGATCCAAAGACCGGGAGGTCATGGGACCCTACTGAGGTGGGGGTCTGCGTCAGGTGGTATTAGAGCTAACAACCATTGTTTTCTGTAGAGGTAAGATAGAGGACAATTGTGATTTGAATTATGTGTGGATAGATTGAAATAATTCTGCCAAGGAGAAGTCAAGAGAGACCTATACCTGATCCATCCATGGAAATGGAAATGAGAGAACTTCATGCTCAATTGGATGCTATGGAGACAACAAAGAGGCGAACACATGATACTGGAGATATCAGTGAGGCCGAAAGTAAGAATGAAGTTGGAGCTGAAGAAGTTGTAGATGAATATGCTGCAGAGTAATGTCTATTAAAAGTTGTTGCAAGGATAGGTGCCATAGAAAAATGGGCATCTCGATGTATGAAGGAAAATTAGACGTTGAGGAGCTGCTAGATAAATACTTCGACTATGAGGATATCGAAGAATATAAGAAAGTAAAGCATGTTGTCACTAGATTGAAAGGGAATGAAACACTATGGTAGGATGAACTATAGGCTGACAGGCGTTGCAAAGGAAAATGAAGAATTAAAAGCTGGGATAGGATGGTAGAAAATATGAAAGCCAAATTCATACCTAGAGATTACCAAATTAATCTGTTCTGAAGAATGTAGAATTTAAGACAAAAAGGGATAACAATGAAGGAATACACTGGGAATTTTACAAGTTAAACATCAGAGCTGGTCATCATGATATTGATGATGAAAAAGTTTCCAGATACATGACTGGCATGAGATATGAGATTCAGGATGGGATGAGCATGGTGACAATAAAAAATGTGGAAGATGCTTATTAGATTTCTTCAAAGGGAGAAGTGAAATTGGCCTGAAAGCAAGGTCAAAAGGGTAGAGGTAGAAGTCAGAGTAAGGGCAAAGCATTTGCCCAAGACACAATGCAGAAGCCCAAGGATGAAAAAATAAACCTCATAACCACCTAGAAAGGGGAAGAAGCTCACAAGGAGGACAATATGCCGATAGGAACACTTTTCCTCGAGAAAGAGGAAGAGGAAGAGGCATAGGTGGTGAAATAAAGTGTTTTTTCTGTGGAAAGATCAGACACAAATCCTTTGAATGACCCGATAAGAAGAGGTATGGAGGAGGTGAAGCTCACATTTCAGAAGTGCAAAGGAGAAATGTTGAGGCAGAAGATGCATAAGGTGGAAGATCCTTGATGATGAGGAAAATTCTCTTGAATCTAGAGAAAGATATGGAGAATCTAGTCCATAGGAACAACTTATTTAGGATTGCTTGCAAGACCAAGGATAGGGTATGCAAGGTGATAGCTGATAGTGGAAGAAAAGATAATCTAGTATCCACATAGATTGTGGAAAAGATGGAATTGGAGAAAGTTGCACATCCAAGCCCATACAAGGTTTTGTGGTTGCAAAAAGGACACCAGGTAACTGTCACTAAACAATGTTTAGTTGAATTTAAGATAGGGGGATACAGAGACAAGATATTATGTGATGTTATTCCCATGGATGTTTTTCATCTTTTATTGGGAAGGCCTTGGAAATATGACATAAATGTTATCCATGATGGAAGAAAGAACACATACACCTTGGAGAAGAATGGTAGGATGCATATGTTTCTTCCAATTGAGGATAAGAAGGTGAAAGAAGAAACATGCAATACTATACTTCTCATGAGTGGGAAGGAACTTCTAGATGAAGTCAATAAGGATGAAGAAATGCAGTTTGTTGTGGTGAGAAAACCTAGAGTCATCTTGACCAGTACCTCAATAGATGATCTACTTGAGGAAATTCAAGAACTATTGGAGAATTTTATTCATATAGTGGTGGACGATTTACCTTGTTCGTTGTCACCCATAACAAGTATAAGCCATCACATTGACCTTATATCAGGAGCGAGCTTACAAAAAAATGCAGCGTACAGATTGATGCTATAAGAGAAAGAATAAATCAAGAAGCAAGTCTAGGATTTGATGGACAAAGGGTTGATTAGAGAAAGCTTAAGTCCATCCACTATGCCAACAATGTCAAGTCCGAAGAAGGATGGTGGATGGAGAATGTGTATAGAATCGAGGGTTATAAACAAAATCACCATTAGATATAGATTTCCTTTACCCACGATGGATGACTTGATGGATTGCTTGAGTGGAGCAAAGTTTTTTTCAAAAATTGGCTTGAAAAGAGGATATCATTAGATTAGAATGAGGGAAGGTGATGAATGGAAGACAATATTCGAGATGAATGAAGGGCTTGTCATGTCGTTTGG
The DNA here is from genome assembly GCA_032191745.1 of Picea mariana. Classification (NCBI taxonomy): domain Eukaryota; kingdom Viridiplantae; phylum Streptophyta; class Pinopsida; order Pinales; family Pinaceae; genus Picea; species Picea mariana. The sequence goes on along the minus strand of JASDQU010372158.1, from coordinate 108,583 downwards.
TTTGATGAATGCGCCAAGTACTTTTATGAGATTAATGAATGAAGTATTGAAGGATTTTTTTGGGAAGTTTGTAATTGTGTATCTTGATGATATATTGATCTTCAGTAAGACTGAGGAAGAAAATTTGAGACATCTAACTCTAGTGATGAGGTGGTTGCAGCAGGAGAAATTGTTGATAAATCTAAAGAAGTGGTCTTTTATGAAGACAAAACTTATTTATTTGGGTTTCGTGATCTCTTCAAATGAGTTGAAGATGGATCCTGAAAAGGTAAAAGAGATCAAAGAGTGCTCGTCGCCAAGGAATATCTTTGAAGTCAGAAGCTTCCATGGATTAGCCAGTTTTTATAGGAAGTTCATCAGAAATTTTAGTGGGATTTGTGCACCAATGATGGACACAATCAAGAAAAGACATAAATATTTTCATTGGACAAAGGAAGTGGAGAAAATTTTCAAAGTGTTAAAGGAGAAGATAATTGGACAACCAATTCTGGTTTTGCCAGACTTTGGTAAAACATTTCAAGTGAGATGTGACGCAAGTGGATTTGCGATTAGAGTAGTCTTAAGTCAAGATAATAGACCAATTGCATACTTCAGTGAGAATATGAATGATGCCAAAAGGAATTATTCCACATATGATAAGGAGTTTTACGCAGTCATACAAGCATTAAATAAATGGAGGAACTACCTAGTTCCAAAATAATCCATTTTGTATAGCAACAACCATGCCTTACAGTTTATAACCAGACAGGAGAAACTGAACAAGAAATATGCAGAATGGGTTGAATTTATGGAGAACTTACTTTTTTTATAAAGCAAATTTCTGGAAATGCTAACAAGGTTGTTGACACATTGAGCAGGAAATGTTTGATTCTGTAGGAGTTTTGTGTGAATACCTTAGGTTTTGATAGCCTTAAGGAAATGTACCAAGATGATTCAGATTTCAAGGAAACTTATGAAGCATGTGAGAATCCTTTTCTGAGAGACAAAATACAATGGATTGAATACTTGATTCAGGATGGGCTGTTATTCAAAGGAAATTAGTTGTGTATCCCGAAGAGTTCCATGAGAGAAAACCTTTTGAAGGAAAAACATAGTGGATGATTGGATGGACATTTTGGCCATGACAAAACATTTGCGCAACTGAATAGTTTGTATTATTGTCCAGGGATGAGAGAAGATATCAAGACGTTTGTGAACATATGTATAATTTGCTAGCACGCAAAGGGGAAAAGACAAAATACAGGGTTGTATCAACCATGGCCAATACTAGAGAGGTCGTGGGACGTGGTAAGCATGGATTTTTTGTTAGTACTATCGAGGAAACAGATAGGTTTTGATTCCATATTCATGGTAGTCAAAAGATTCTAAAAAATGTAACATTTCATTCCATGTCAGAAAACCAGTGATGCAACACACATTGAAAACCTTTTTTTCAAATAAGTTGTTTGACTTCATGGTTTACCCAAGAGTATTGTTTCGGACAAAGATACCAAATTTGTTGGTCATTTCTGGAGGGAACTATGGAAAAACATGGGGATGAATCTATATTTTAGCTCAGCATATCAACCTCAGACAGATGGAAAGACTGGGATAGTAAATCAGAGTTTGGGAGACTTATTGAGGAGTTTAGTAGCTGAACATCATAGTCAGTGGGATTAGATTCTACTGCAAGTGGAATTTTTATATAATGAGTCACCTAATAGAAGCACATGACAAATCCCATTTCAGATAATGTATGGAATGCAACCAAGAGGAGTATGTGAGTTGAGAGACTCAGAGAAGAATGAGTTCAGGAGTGCTGGAGCGAAAGATTTTGCAGCAGAGATGCAGAAGCTCCATAGTAAGATTAAAGAATGGTTGCAGAGTTCCAACCAGTAATACAAGCACATAGAATATCAACACATGAGAGAGATTCATTTCGAAGTGGGAGATTTAGTATTAGCACATGTAAGAAAAGAAAGGTTCCCAAGGGGAACATATAATAAGTTGAATATGAAAAAGATAGGGCCATGTAAGATTTTGAGAAAATTTGAGGCAAATTATTATGAGATAGAATTGCCAGATGATGTGGGAATATCGCCCATATTCAACGTAGAAGATCTATACCCTTACAGAGTAGATGAAGCGAGAGGAGAAGAGAATCAACAAGAAGTTCAGTGGTTCAAGAAGATGCCTGTAGCTGAAAATCCGCAGATGGAAAAGATCAATGATTAGAGAGTTGGATAGAAGACCTAGAGGAAAACATATTTTGAATACTTGGTAAAGTGGAAGGGACACCCAATTGAGGATGCTAGTTGGGAAATCGAAGAAAATATCCAGAAACATGGATAGACGATGCAGGAGCTCATGGATAGGAGTCCATGAATTGTTTTCATCCAGAGGAGTATGATGTAGGAGCATCGCAAGCAAGCTCAAGTGGAGGACAACTGGAAATGATGCAAGAGAATCACAAGCAAGCTCAAGTGGAGGACCACTGGATATGCACCAGCATGCATTTTGAAGATGTTTTGAAATTTAAAAGAAGAACATTAATGTAATAGCTAGGAGGATGTAATTGTTCTTAAATGTTTTGGGGATTGTAACTCAGATATTGAGCAGTTGCTTTTATCTGTCAGTTGGAGGAATTTAATGTAATAAATGTAAAGTAGTTGTAATATTTATTTCGATAAGATAGCTTAGAGTTGTAGGAGGGAAAACTTAAGAAATCTCCCTCAGATGTATTGGATGATCATATTTTCTCATTGTAAGAGTAGAAATTGTAGAGAAAGAGAGCATAGGAGAGCAGAGAAGAACAAAGTCTGTAAAAGTTGTATAAGCAAATAGTTGTTTCTATAGGAGCCATGTACAGAAGCACTTGAGTTAATATAAGAATGCTTTGACTCAATTTCATGGTGTTGTTATGGTTACTATTTGTATCTATTGAATGGTATGTTTACAGTTTTCTTATATGCTTTGTTATGCGTTTTTTTCAATGCTTTATGTGTATGATTTCATGTTGAATGTATGAAGTTTGAGAGAAGGAGAGTATGATTTTCAATTTATTCTTGTCCTAAGAATTTATGCAAGGATTGTAGTGAAAGTCCACAAGGGGTGTGTCGGTGAGTTCTGAGTTTTACCTTAGAAAATCTCAGGAGAGATAGAGTTGTTCTTATACCTGCCGAACTGCAAGTAAAACATAGAGTTGTTCAAGGTGTGCGTAGGCTAGGTTGAAGTCTTAGAATTTTCCAACCAAGAGATTGGTTGAAGAAATTATGTTGTAAGGAGTGTGCAAAGTTGGAGTGTTTAGATAATCAGAGGTTAATGTGAAGGTTGCAAGGAGTGCGTGCAAGAATCCCTTAGAATCCTTGAGTTTGCAACCAGAATCAAGCTTAGAAGGGATAGAGTCTTGGAAATTTCAAAGGAAAGATGAGGGTCGAATTCGCCTCATAGAAACCAAGTTCAGGAGGAAAGATGCCAAGTTGTTTGGCCATGATTCTTTTAACATTCACAAGCCTAGGAGAGATATCAGCCATTAGATATGGGTCAACGAGAGCCATTGATTGGTGATGGGAGTTTCAACATTTCAGGAGTCGGGAACGTGGAGGAAACAACTACCAGGAAGTCATGAGTTGCGAAGTCCCAACTTCGCAAAATAAGAATGTCAACCGTCATATCGTGAGAGGCTCAGGACCGTTGATCCATTGTAAAGAAGTCACAAGTTCAGACTTCGGGAAAAATGGAGAAGAGTCGCATCGTGAACTCACGAGTCACGAAAATTGTGATGCACTCAAAGGTGAGGCCCCAGGATTTGGCTGGAGGTCATATGGTGGAAGAATAAGGGAGGCGCTAAGGGTCGCTATCCCATTTCGATGTTTTGAAAATTGGAGGAGTCGGGGTGATTCGCAACAGGGATCCAGAAATTGTGAAATGTGAAGTCACGAACTTGAAGAGCCATTTGGGTTAAGTCATGGGTCACGTGGAGTAGAGGTTTTCACCTAGTGCTTGTTTGTGCGGGTGTAACTTATAGAAGGACCTATTGTTTTATTTGCAGAGAAGGTTCCAATGGGAACTAAAGATCCATTTCGGCTCAGGGTAATAGGAATATCCAAAGACCGGGAGGTCAACGGACCCTGCTGAGGTGGGGGACTACATCAGGTGGTATCAGAGATAACAACCATTGTTTTTTGTAGAGGGAAGACACATGAAAGTTGTGATTTGAATTCTGCGTGGACAGATTGAAACAATTCCGCCAAGGAGATTTCAAGAGAGACCTATGCTCGATCCATCCATGGAAAGGGAAATGAGAGAACTTTGTTCTCGATTGGATGCTATGGAGACATCACAGAGGTGAACACTTGATACTGGAGATATCAGTGAGGCCGAAAGTGAGAATGAAGCTGGAGCCGAAGAAGAAGTTGTAGCCCAAGATGCTGTAGAGGAACATATATTCAAAGTTGTTGCAAGGATAGGTGCCAGAGAAAAAATGGGCATCTCGATGTATGAAGAAAACTTAGACATTGAGGATATGCTAGATTGGTTTAGAGCTCTAGATAAATACTTTGACTATGAGGATATCGAAGAAGATAAGAAATTAAAGCATGTTGTCACTAGAATGAAAGGGCATGGAACACTGTGGTGGGATGAAATGCAGGCTGGCAAGCATTGTAAAGGAAAACAATGAATTAAAAGACGGGACAATATGGTAGCAAAGATGAAAGACAATTTCATACCCAGGGATTACCAAATTAATCTGTTCCGAAGAATGTAGAATTTGAGATAGAAAGGGATGACAGTGAAGGAATACATTGAGGAATTTTACAACTTAAACATCAAAGCCATTCATCGTGAGAGTGATGATGCAAAATTTTCCTGATACATGAATGGCCTGAGATATAAGATTTAGGATGATATGAGCATGGTCACAATCATAAATCTGGAATATGCTTATCAGATTGCTTCAAAGGAAGAAGTGAAATTGGCCCGAAAGCAAGGTCAAAGGGGCAGAGGTAGAAGTTAGAGTAGAGGCAAAGCAATTTCCCAGGACAGAATGCAAAATCCCAAGGATGAAGAAAAAAAAGATCATAACCACCCAGAAAGGGGAGGAATCTCACAAGGAGGACAATATGATAATATGAACACTTTTCCTCGAGAAAGAGGAAGAGGAAGAGGCAAAGGTGGTGAAATAAAGTGTTTTTTCTATGGAAATATTAGACACAAATCCTTTGAATGTCCCGATAGGAAGATGGATGGAGGAGGTGAAGCTCACATTTTAGAAGAACAAAGGTAAAATGTTGAGGCAGAAGATGCAGAAGGTGGAAGATCCTTGATGATGAGGAAAATTCTCTTGAAGCCAGAGAAAGAGATGGAGAATCCAATCCATAGGAGCAACTTATATAGGACTACTTGCAAGACCAAGGATAGGGTATACAAGGTGATAGTTGACAGTGGAAGCACATATAATCTAGTATCCACAGAGATGGTGGAAAAGCTAGAATTGGAGACAGTTGCACATCCAATCCCATACAAGGTTTCATGGTTGCAAAAAGGACACCAGGTAACTGTCACTAAACAATGTTTAGTTGAATTTAAGATAGGGGGATACATAGATGAGATATTATTTGATGTTATTCCCATGGATGTCTATCATCTTTTGTTGGGAAGGCCTTGGCAATATGACAAAAATGTTATCTATGACAGAAGAAAGAACAGATACACCTTGGAGAAGAATGGTAGGACACATATGTTGCTGCCAATTGAGGATAAGAAGGTGAAATAAGAAACAAGAAATACTATACTTCTCATTAGTGGGAATGAACTTTTGGTTGAAGTCAAGAAGGACGAAGAAATGCAGTTTGTTGTGGTGAGAAAACCTAGAGTCATCTTGACCAGTACCTCAATAGATGATCTACCTGAGGAAATTCAAGAACTGCTGGATAATTTCACCGATATAGTGGTGGATGATTTACCTTGTTCGTTGTTGCCCATCAGAAGTATAAGCCATCACATTGACCTTATAGCAGGAGCGATTTTACCAAACAAGGCAGCGTGAAGATCAACGTTGCAGGAGAATGAAGAAGTCAAGAAGCAAGTCCGGGATTTGATGGAAAAAGGGTTGATTTGAGAAATCTTGAGTCCATGCATTGTAACAACAGTGTTAAGTATGAAGAAGGATGGTGGATCGAGAATGTGTACATAATTGAGGGTTATAAACAAAATCACCATCATATATAGATTCCCTTTACCCAGTATGGATGACTTGATGGATTTCTTGAGTGGAGAAAAGTTTTTTTCAAAAATTGATTTGAAAACTGGATATCATCAAATTAGAATGAGGGAAGGTGATGAATGGAAGACAACATTCAATATGAATGAAGGGCTATATGAATGGCTTGTCATGTTGTTTGGTTTGACAAATGTGCCAAGTACTTTTATGAGATTAATGAATGAAGTCTTGAAGGATTTTTTTGGGAAGTTTGTAATTGTGTATCTTGATGATATATTGATCTTCAGTGAGACTGAGGAAGAACATTTGAGACATTTAACTCTAGTGATGAGGAGGTTGCGGCAAGAGAAATTGATGATAAATCTGAAGAAGTCGTCCTTTATCAAGACAAAGCTTATTTATTTGGGTTTTGTGATCTCTTCGAATGAGTTGAAGATGGATCCTGAAAAGGTAAAAGTGATCAAAGAGTGGTCATCACCAAGGAATATCTTTGAAGTCAGAAGCTTCCATGGATTAGCCAGCTTTTATAGGAAGTTCATAAAAAAATTTAGTGGGAGTTGTGCACCAATGATGAACATAGTCAATAAAAGACAAAAATATTTTCATTGGATAGAGGAAGCAAAGAAAAGATTCAAGTTGTTAAAGGAGAAGATAACTGGACAACCAGTTCTAGTTTTTCTAGACTTCAGTAAAAAATTTCATGTGAGATGTGACGCAAGTGGATTTGCGATTGGAGCAGTCATAATTGAAGACAATAGACTAGTTGCATACTTCAGTGAGAAGCTGGACGATTCCAAAAGGAATTATTCTCCATATGATAAGGAGTTTTATGCAGTCATATAAGCGTTAAAGAAATGGAGGCACTACCTGGTTCCAAAAGAGTTTGTTTTTTATAGCGACAACCAGGCCTTACAGTTTATAACCAGACAGGAGAAACTAAACCAGAAACATGAAAAATGGGTTGAATTTATGCAGAAATTTAGTTTTCTTATAAAGAACATTTCTGGAAATGCTAACAAGGTTGTTGATGCATTGAGCAGGAAATGTTTGATTCTGTAGGAGTTTTGTGTGAATATCTTAGGTTTTGATATCCTTAAGGAAATGTACAGAGATGATTTAGATTTCAAGGACGCTTATGAAGCATGTGAGAATCCTGTTCCGAGAGACAGAAGCTAATGGATTGAATACTTGATTCAGTATTCAAAGGAAATAAGTTGTGTATCTTGAAGAGTTCCATGAGAGAAAACCTTTTGAAGGAAACCGATAGTGGATGATTGGCTGGACATTTCAACCATGAAAAAAAAATTGTGCAACTGAATAGTTTGTATTATTGGATAGGGATGAGGATAGATGTCAATAATTTTGTAAACAGATGTAGAATTTGCTAGCACACAAAGGGGAAAATATAGAATACTGGGTTGTATCAACCATGGCCAATACCAGAGAGGTTGTGGGACGTGGTAAGCATGGATTTTGTGTTAGGATTGCCAAGAACACAAAGAGGTTGTGATTCCATATTCGTGGTAGTAAAAAAATTCTCAAAAATGGCACATTTCATTCCATGTTAGAAAATCAGTGATGAAACACACATTGCAAACTTGTTTTTCAAAGAATTTGTTTGACTTCATGGTTTACCCAAGAGTATTGTTTCAGACAGAGACACCAAATTTGTTGGTCATTTCTAGAGGACACTATGGAAAAAGATGGGGACGAATCTATATTTTATCTCATCATATCACCCTCATATGGATGGACAGACAGAGGTAGTAAATCTAAGTTTTGTAGACTTATTGAGGAGTTTAGTAGCTGAACATCATAATCAGTGGGATTAGATTCTGTCGCAAGTGGAATTTTCATATAATGAGTCACCTAATCGAAGCACAGGACAAAGCCCATTTCAGATAATGTATGGAGTGAAACCAAGAGGAGTATCTGATTTCAGAGAATCAGAGAAGAATGAGTTCAGGAGTGATGGAGCAGAATATTTTGTAGCAAAGATGTAGAAGTTCCACAGTAAGATTAAAGAACGATTGTAGAGTTCCAACCAGAAATACAAGCGCAGAGCATATCAACACATGAGAGAGATTCAGTTCGAAGTGGGAGATTTATTCTTAGAACATATAAGAAAATAAAGGTTCCTAAGGTGAACATATCATAAGATGAAGATGAAAAAGATAGGGCCATGTAAGATTTTGAGAAAATTTGAGGAAAATCCTTATGAGATTGAATTGCTAGATGATGTGGGCATATCACCCATATTCAACATAGCATATCTATACCCTTACAGAGAAGATGAAGTGAGAGGAGAATAGAATCAACAAAATTTTTAGTGGGTCAAGCAGATTCTTATAGTTGAACAACTGTAGATGGAAACGATCATTGATTAGAGAGTTGGCAAGAAGAACTGGAGGAAAACATATTTTGAATACTTGGTAAAGTGGAAGGGACACTCGATTGAGGATGCTAGTTGGGAAAGTGAAGAAGGTATATAGAAACATGGACAGATGATGGAGGAGCTCATGGACAGGAGTCCATGAATTTTTTTAAGCCAGAGGAGTATGATGCAGGAGCATCACAAGAAAGCGCAAGTGGAGGACAACTGGATACGCACCAACACGCATTTTGAAGATGTTTTGAAATTTAAAAGAAGAACATTAATGTAATAGCTGGAAGGACGTTATTGTTCTTAAATGTTTTGAGGATTGTAACGCAGATCTTGAGCGATTGGTCTCATATGTCGGTTGGAGGAATTTAATGTGATAAATTTAAAGTAGTTGTAATGTTTATTTCGATAAGATAGCTTAGAGTTGTAGGAGGGAAAACTTAAGAAAGCTCCCTCGGATGTATTGGATGATCTTATTTTCTCATTGTAAGAGTAGAAGTTGTAGAGAAAGAGAGCGTAGGAGAGAACAGAAGAACAAAGACTACAACAGTTGTATAATTAGATAGTTGTTGCTATAGGACCCATGTACATAAGAACTTGAGTTAATATAAGAATGATTTTACGCAATTTAATGGTGTTGTTATGGTTACTGTTTGTATCTATTGAATGGTATGTTTACAGTTTGATTATATGCTCTATTATGCATTTGTTTCAATGCTTTATGTGTATGATTTCATGTTGATTGTATGAAGTCTGAGAGGAGAGTACGAGTTTCAATTTCTTTGCATCCTGAGAATTTTTGCAAGAAGTGTAGTGAAAGTCTAGAAGGGGTGGGTTGATGAGTTTTGAATTTTACCTCATAAAATCTCAGGAGAGATAGAGTTGTTATTATACCCGCAGAAGTGAAAGTATAGCACACATGTAACGACCCTTAATTATTAAGATGTTTAATTTAATAAATAATCCTAAAGAAAAAATTAGCTAAACTATAATTATTTATTAAATAACCTTAACTAATTATTTGTTATTAATTAGTTATTCTTGACTATGCTTAATTTAAGTATAATTAAATCTTTAATCAATATGGTTAATGATTAATTTTATTATTAATTAATTAACTAATTAATAAAGTATTAAATAAGGGGTGGATAATAAAATTTAATGTTTAAATTGGGTTACGTATCCCACAAGGGATAACGTATTCAATACGTTAGGATAAGTAATGAATGAATGGATAAGGGTAATTAAATGGAGGGATAAGGAATTTAATGCATGATGGAGTGTCGGTGAAGGGAGGAGGAATAAGGGGGGGAGAAAGGAGTTGAGGGGAGGGATTTTTCATTTTACGAGAGGGGAGAAAAGATTTTTGGGGAGAGCTTGGAGTATTGGACAGAGTGGAATTTACAGTGCACCGGGGGACTGCGTAGGTTTTGGGCTCGGAGGGCTAGGATATCCATTGATATCCTAGGGCTAGGCGCTACTAGTCGACAGGGAGGTTCGTTTTGGGGTGGTGTCCCAAGGAGCAAGCTAAGGAAGCAAGCGGCAACATCAGTGTTAAGGTATTTCCTTGAAAATTTATGCATTGTTTGTATAAAAATTGTTATGGAATTTTATTACTATGAAAATAGATGGCGAATGTGCCAGATTAAGTAACTTTTAAATTTACCATAGTGTTGTAATTCAATGTTTTTTTCTTATTAATTTTAGAGCCATTACATCTGGTATCAGAGCCCTGGTTCAAATCTGGAACCGAGGGCCTAAATAAGGGGTAGTTTTTATTCTTTTGAGAAACTCCAGCCACGCTTAGCTTAACCTGCACATAAAACACATAAAACATAGAACATTAATAAAAATAAAAATAAAATACATGGTTCTTAATTTGACTAGGCTATTACATTTAACTTCTATACAATTTAACTCAAGTCAATCTTCTATACCATCCCCAAGCACCTAGCAATCAAGGCCGTATCCAGATGAACAAAAAAAAAAATATTAGAAGAAGGGACAAAATCAAACAAATTAGAAGTAAAATACTCAGAAAATTTTTAGTAGATAGTTCAAAATAGGAATGGACTACATAAGTTTGGCCATAGGCCGTTTTCATCACACGGATAACAAAAAAAAACAAAAAAGACGTATGCGTTAGTCAAACTAGATAAAATTCCCACATTAAATCACTTTCTGTTGTAGAGAAACAACACGCAATAACAGAATAGATTGAGCCAGGACACCGTTGCTTTACATATTCTCCACAACATTATGGAAGGAATGACTGCTCCTGTACAATAATAATTCGTGTAATTGGCATCCTCCTGCTTGGACAGAGGTGCGGGGAGGTGCATCTATAAATGAGAAGGAGAAGAATAAGATAAATATTAAGTGCGGGATAAGATTGGAGTCCCAGTCCCAAAGGCCCACAGCTTTGGTGAGTAAGAGGAGAAGGATTTTTCTCTTGGACATTTATCCACTATGCTACAATGGAGATCAACCTCGTCCCTCTGCATTTATCAAGTTGATAAGAATGCTATTCTCTCATGTCACCAACAAGGACCCCATAATTTCTGTAAGCTGTCTTCTCTCCCCTCCGTATTCATAAACATAAACTGAACCTTCAGAGCAGGCAAAACAAATATGGAAACTTAGGGAGAACCCATTTTTTTATCAGTTGTCATAGTTGCCGAGGGAGAACCCATTTTTTTTCTGGCCATTACAGCGAATATGGCCAGAATAGTTGGTAATGATGGAGCTAAACAGTGAAGCTGTCAATGGCATATTCCAAGACAAGCTATTTTATGGTCACCTAATAAGTGTACGGTGTAAGAAAGAACCCTAACCAACTCAAAATAGACAGGTGAATGATTGCGAGTCATAGATTCAAGATACACCGGCCAACACAGTACAATTCACAAGTAATATTGATTGGAAGGTGGATTCTCCCCTAACTGTGTAACTTGGAATTTATAAATCATGTCCTACGATACTAACTTGCTCAGATTTAGTAGGAGGGGACTTAGCACTTTTAATACTGCAAAATAGGGGCATATCTGCCATGATCGCCTCCTCATTTCTCACGGCAACCTCTTGGTCAAGATCTATATACTGACCTAGAACCATAGTAGCAATATTGGAGTATGAATATGGATACGAATACGATTAGGTGTGGAAAAATTACTTTAACAAAAATCTAATAAAACTAAAATATGGAAGTAGACATCTTACAAGTACAAAAATGTGCATCGTTTCAACTTTTAGAAAATTTGAAAATATGCAATAAATTGTTTCAAAATTTTTAAGTAACACAAAAGTACAAATGAAATAACATGATTTAGATAAATTTCGAATCATAAGTTAAAAGTCTTGGCTCATAGCTTCAATGATAAAAATGTGGCCTCAGAAGCGAAAAAAAAATGACCCGTGTACGAGCATAAAACCAAAAAAAAAAGAATTGTGTAAAACATGTCTTTCAATATTAGCAGGGAACGAAAGAGCTGGGATTCGACTATTCTAGAGATTTGTCTAATGATCAGAGAATAAAACGCTATTCATATGCTGGTTATCTGTCTGATTACCTTTGCTAGGTTTGCAGATTCGCAGTCTGGCCAAACCCAGTAACTATAGAATTGAATGTAGACGCAATAAAAATTCCTGGTACAGTGTGCATGGTTGGATTTATGGCTACGATTAATTTATGTTCAAGATTTTCCTTGGCTCAGACTTTCCAGAAGCGAATTCCATCCACAGTGACTAAGAAACCCTCCGGTTGAAGGATGGGCCAGGATCAGCAGCTGAGGCGTCCACTTTCTGATAAGCAATCCTCGCTTTTGTTCAAGATTTTCCTTGGTCTTAGTCCTTGAATCAATTCTGATGTGTAATAACTACCAAGAGAATACCAGTATAAATCCGAATAAAGATCCATTAGCAGTCTATTGTTTCATCGCACACACTATTAAAACCTAAACTGTTGTTTCTATTAGAGTCTGTTATACAAAATAAGGAAACAACGTATCAAGGCGATGACGGGCTTAAACGCCCTGGATTTAACTATTTTTTTTATGTCAAATGGGAAATGAGAAGCACCTGAACATGTCCCAGCGGGACTTGATCCCTTGCGGCAGAGGCATGAAGCCATCCTTCACTAAAATATTTCTGTAAACAGGGCCGACTGAAGGCTCGTCGTTCTGTGCTTCCTTTCCCTCTTCGATCTTCACCACAAAATTTTTAGTCTTTTCCATACTTCAAGAAGCAATTTCTTTCCCTATGCCTTCACGGTCTGCTGAACACTCTGTATTCCGGACGAAATGAAAACTCCCACCAGTGAGTCGATTGCCTTGAAAGCACGAGGTAGTTGGAGAGAAACACTGGCAGATTGAATCATCCACTGCTCAACAAGGAGAGAAGTTTAGAAGAGACGAGCACCTGGAGGAGGAGGCACGTGGGCCTCATGCGAGGACCCACAATGCCAATTCCTACACGTAATAAATTGAAGGTTTAATTATTTTTTTTTTAATTTTTTTTAATCAATTCCTATACGTAATAAATTAAGGGCTAAATTTTTTTATTATTATTATAATTATTCTAAACTAAGGTTTTACAATTTTTTTTTTTTTACTATTATTGTATTTAAATTTAAACTAAATTAAGTTAAATTAATTAAAATAATTTAAGTTAAATTAGTTCAATTAAATTAAGTAAAAATAATTAAATTATTAAACTAATTAAGTTAAGTTAAGATTAAGTTAATTAACTAATTAACTAAGTTAAGTTAAGTTATTTAGCTTAATAAAATACTAGTTAGGGATAAGTATAAATTTTTATGGAGTGCGCGAGGATTGAACCTCGGACCTCCTTCCACTGGTCGAGTCTTTACAAAAGCCACCCTACCAACGCACCATGCGTTGTTTCTTTTACAATAATTTCACAAATAAATACTTTAACCGTCATGCCCAAGACCACATGCCAAGCTATCAAGCACCTTTTGAGCCATACAGGTCACATGCCAAGCTATCAAGCACCAAAGACGTAAATAGAGGAGCCCACAAAGGGACGTATGTGCTCAACGCGACGTCTTAAGAAGAACAATAACGCCGAAAGGTACATAGCGCGGGTGTACGCACGTCAGCGTAAATTAATAAACATAAGGACGGGGGGTCATTTTAATCAAGTTGTAAGCATAAATTAAAAGGCTCAGACTAGGACAAGCGGGAAGGAGGCGGCATATTCATTAGGAGCGTAAGCCTAGGAAGTGGCGAATAAGGCGCAAAGCTAGCGTAGCCACAGGGAAAAGGAACCAATAGTTATTTTTGTAGGGGCGAAGAAACAAAGCTTAGATGCTTAAACCTAACCCTAACCTAACCAATCCCCTAATGGAGTAATGTATGTTTACAGACAAGTAAAGAAAACTTATGCCTAACCCCATTTCTAAAGTTTAGTAGCACCAATTTAAAACATCCTGGAACTCACCCTGACAACTTTGGTTGATGCAGGTCAAAGCACACAGGATGGTCAGGACTCGAGGAGGTCGAGGCGGGGGAGTGTCGTCGCAAGCACCGCCAGTGCCACCACCACCATCGCCCAAGCTAGCCCTCATACTGTGCTCGTTCGAAGCCATCAATGAGACTTTAAAGGGGTGCCAACCGGTAGGAACTGAAGTGGAACCCCCACCGCCGAGAATGGGTAATCCAGAAGCATCAAGGGATTCAGGGGGAGAACCTCCACCTGAAGACATCACGCGAGATTTGAAAAAGATCAAACTCCCGGAGTTTGCCGGAGGTCGCGCCAGTGAACGTGCGGAAGCATGGTTGGAAGGCATGACTAGGTTTTTTGCCTTAAGGGACTATGCGTCCAATTCAAAGGCGAAGATTGCCATTTTTCAGTTAAGAGACAGTGCCCTGAACTGGTGGGATAACTTGGAAAGACAATTGCACCTTACCCTAGACACGGTATCTTGGGAACTTTTCGAGGAAAGGTTCAGGAGGAAATATCTATCGGTGTACTACGAGGAGCAACAGGTTGGGGAATTTCATGCCTTAATACAGG
>JASDQU010372158.1:54832-93912 GCA_032191745.1 Picea mariana | reverse complement strand
CACAAGGGATAACGTATTCAATACGTTAGGATAAGTAATGAATGAATGGATAAGGGTAATTAAATGGAGGGATAAGGAATTTAATGCATGATGGAGTGTCGGTGAAGGGAGGAGGAATAAGGGGGGGAGAAAGGAGTTGAGGGGAGGGATTTTTCATTTTACGAGAGGGGAGAAAGGATTTTGGGGGAGAGCTTGGAGTATTGGATAGAGTGGAATTTACAGTGCATCAGGGGGCTGCGTAGGTTTTGGAATCGGAGGGCCAGGATATCCATTGATATCCTAGGGCTAGGCGCCACTAGTTGGCAGGGAGGTTGGTTTTGGGGTGGTGTCCCAAGGAGAAAGCTAAGGAAGCAAGCGGCAACATCAGTGTTAAGGTATTTCTTTGAAAATTTATGCATTGTTTGTATAAAAATTGTTATGGAATTTTATTACTATGAAAATGGATGGCGAATGTGCCAAATTAAGTAAATTTTAAATTTACCATAGTGTTGTAATTCAATGTTTTTTTTATTAATTTTAGAGCCATTACAACAGAGCCATGTAAGGTGTGTGCATGCTAGGTTGAAGTCTTAGTCTTTTCCAACCAAGAGAGTGGTTGAAGAAATTTTGTCACAAGGAGTGTGCAGAATTGGAGTGTTTGGATAATTAAAGGTTATTGTGAAGGCCACATGGAGTGCATGCAAGAATCTCTTAGAATCCTTGAGTTTGCAGCCAGAATCAATCTCAGAAGGGATAGAGTCTTGGAAAGTTCAAAGGAAGGATGATGGTCGAAGTCACCTCATAAAAACCAAGTTCAACAGGAAAGATGCCAATTTGGTTGGCCAGGAGTCTTTTAACATTAGCAAGCCTAGGAGAGATAGGAACCATTAGATCTGGATCAATGAGAGTCGTTGATTGGTGATGGGATTTTCAGAATTTCGGGAGTCAGGAATGTTGAGGAAACGACTACCTGGAAGTCATAGGTTGCAAAGTCCCAACTTAGAGAAATAAGAATGTGAACCGTTAGATCGTGAGAGGCTTAGGAATGTTGATCCATTGTAAATAAGTCGCAAGTTTGGAATTCGGGAAAAAGGGAGAAAAGTCGCACCGTGAACTCACGAGTCGCAAAAATTACGACGTGCTCAGAGGTGAGGCCTTAGGATTTAGCTGGAGTTCATATGGTGGAAGCATAAGGGAGGCACTAAGGGTCATTAGCCCATTTCGAGGTTTTGCGAATCAGAGGAGTCGGGGTGATTTGCAGCAGAGATCCTGAAATAGCGAGACGCAAAGTCACGAACTTGAAGAGCCATTTGGGTTAAGTCAGGGGTCATGTGGAGTAGAGGTCTGTGCCTAGTTCTTGTTCACGTGGGCGTAACTTCTAGAAGGACCTGTGGTTTTATTTGTAGTGAAGGTTCCAGTGGGAAATAAAGATCCATTTCGGCTCTAGGGAATACGAAGATCCAAATACCAGGAGGTCAACAGACACTGCTAAGGTGGGGGTCTATGTCACTTCTTCAACCACAACCACCTCTCTCACCTGGAGAGAGTGTTGCACATAGGCCTGAAAACCTGCTTCTTCAGCTCCATTCCAGCACAAGGAGAACAACACCAAGGCTCAACAAGGAACAAATGATGATGACAAGCACACTCATCTAAGGACTGCATGGCCACAACAACTCATAGTTATAACACACATGTCATAGACGTTTACGGGATTCTCAGGATTCACAAAAGACATGGATCAATCCACGGGTTCTCTCTGGGTTCACAAGACACACATGTCAATTTTTCCCCCTTCTCGTGAGTAGTTTCTCGGGTGATCTCGGATGTACAGAGGTCGGTGATTGAGACCAACGAGTTTAGATGGAGAATGGGAAAATGGTTGCACAAACAACCTTCATTGCACACCATTATGTAGATATAGACGCAGAGGCCAAAAAATGGTTTAGATGGGCATCCCAATGAACTCAGGCGAAGGATGACAGAATGGCAGAACAACCCCAACATGGATGACTCATCAGTTTTAATGGCATGTGCCCAGGTCGAAACTTGTCTTCCTGGAGCCCCATGAGTTCCACTTAGCACACATTCCCTTTATAGAAACTTAGGACAACACTCAACATGTCCACCTTAGCCTTCAAGAAATAATAATAAATTATTATCCGCTTTAGAGGTAAGCCCCCTAGCTTAGCCCCTAGGCCCATACACTTAGCCTCCTCTTGTACCCAACCTTGTGGAAGCTTAGTCCCCCATCACTCTTTCTTCATGGTTGGTCTGCACATAACGATGTTTATATTTTATTAATGATCTGAATAGTTACATATACAAAATCAGACATTTTTCCTTTAACACTTAGGCTCTCTAGCCTAATAAACATTGAATCTCGCCATCTTATCAACACTCGGCTCACCAGCCTACAAAACATGTTTACAATTTATAAATACAAATGAGGCATGTCGTTGGGGTATTACAGATCCAATGGTGTAAAGTGAGGATTTTTTCACCATTGGGAAAGGTTCAATTTCCATGAGGGCCTAAATTGGACCCATGGGGGAACCCTGAGATAGTGTTTGAGCATGTAGTTGCACCTAGATATATTATATTAAATAATATCATGACCCATGCAAAAATAAGTGGATCAAAGTCCACCCCCATGTCCTCCAAGTTTTTAGTCAATTAGGTTTAGGCCTAGTGGTTTGTACTGAGGGGTGTTTCCCCCCCACCCAGGTTCAACTCCCGCAAGTGACATGTTGAGCTCTTAAATGAGCAAGCTATCAAAAAATCCTCGACTTTCTACAAAATATGGTTTACCTGAGGTATAATCCTCGATATGAGGGGAGGTTATCGGTGGGTTTCCCCGGGCTCTATTCCAAAGTTACACACACACACACACACACACACACACACACACACACACACACACACACACACACATAAAGTAACACACATGTGTTTTGGAATGCACACATTCTTAAAGCATGTTCTCATTATTGTGTATGATTATTTGGAAAACTTTGTGGAGGTATGTGTGGTAGTTCAGAAGGTATTCAGGCCTATTGTAAAATCAATTCATGCTCATTCATCCATGAGTGTGTAACCTCTAATTTAAGTAAGGAATTGATTCCATCTATGAATCCTTATCACTTGTATTTTTACTAATACTTATCTATTATGACTCCTTCTTTAGAGGGGTAACAAGAGTTTAAGAAGAAGAAGGAAAAAAGGAAAGGATTGAAAAGTATTTTTTAAAGAGCCAGAAATAACATTTACATTAATTATGTACTTTTATTATTGTAATTGTAGTCTAGAACTATACTCTTGTAAGTGTTGTATGCAACTTTGGTTAGTTTTTTTTATTACATGTTGAGCACTTCAAAAATTTGATTTGTTTCTATAATGGAATAAAATTGGAATTTTTTCTTAAAACAAACAATTCATATCCTTGGGTTTTGGTATAGAATGTAAATACAAATCCCTTTCAATACCATTTGATGAGGGTAGCTAGGGATAACCATACCTCTTCCCTTACTCGAGTTATAAGAAAAGGTACAACTATCACCCACCACCTCCTTCCCTGAGATGGAATTTGATAGTTGAACTACCCATTGTTATAGCGTCATTTTCCACCATACATGCATATGATGACTCATTAGTCTATGTTACATCACTTTTCCTGCTTGCACTTGCGGGACTTAAATCCCCTTTTTCCTCCTCAAAAACTTGTTTAAAAACCCCATTTATCAAAGTGTACATGGATCTCCTTAAAGCAACTCGCATACGTATGAGGGTTCCCTATTAACAACCCACATATATTTTAATTTGTCTCAAAAAAATATAATCGGGTGACATTTCAGGCAGATTTTACAGGTTTTTCTGTTCCCTAACTTCCTAAATGCTATACATAACGACTCCAACCATCAAAATGGAGTATAAACGAGAGCCTTGGGGTACAGGGAAAAGAGAACCAATGGGTAATAAATGCACCATTATGATGGCCTTTTGAAGATTATCCTACAAGTGCCATGTTTCCCTAGTGTCTGAGATTGTTCGCTATGTCTAGAAACCCTTGTTTCTAAAATTTTCATTTTCCTTATCTTGTCAGGAAAAACACCTTTGTCTTCCTTGGACCTGCTTGAGTGCAGAGTGTTGGAGGAACTCCTATACATTTTCATCCTTGGGTGGAGGAACTTGGAGCCTAGTTCCATGATGGTGCCACAACGGTGATAGGTTGTAACCAACCCATTTTTCTATAATTAATAAAATAACTCTCATTCTTGTTCGATTCTTTGTGTTAATTTTTGGTTGTGATGATATTATATGTATATTATTTTGAATCTAACATTGAATCTAAACTGTTGAAAATTAGTTAGTTAGTAGATAACTACTTTCTTTCAGTTGCATATTTATTTATCTGTAGGACTTTCAAAGGGTTGCTGAGAAGGAATTCCATAACGAAAGACATCAAGTGGGATATACTCCAAACGTAGGATTCCAGGTGCACTCTTCCTCTCTTTTCCTGAAAGTTAGCTATCATAGGTAGTTATTCTTGATTGATTTTTTAATTATAGTTTGAGACAAGTTTCTTTTGGTTTTGATCTGTTGTGGTTGTGATCCAAAGACCATCGAGAGTAATTTTGAGTAACAAAATCGGCAACTCCACTGGGGATTCTCCCTTTTTGGTTCATTAGGGGTTCTTGTGGGTTACATTTATTTTTTAATCTCTTTTTCCGTTTTAAACCTTGGTTTAGCATTCTCTTGATTTCTCTAATATTTTTCGAGTGTTCCAACCCTCCTCCCTCAAGTTTTAGGGGTTTTTATTGGGTGTACGTGGGTTTACTTGAGTATAGTCCCATACATACAAAAATTTCCTTGACCAAATTCACATACATAAGATTGTATATGCAACCTACAGTGGAGAGAGTTGTGTACAACCCCTAAAAGGTGTTTTTTTCACTATTTTTAGTCTTTTGTTGGGCCCTCTTTTAGTTGTTTGAGGGGTCATTTGGACACTATTTCGACTGGAAAAAAAATTGGGAGCTGGTAGGTGGATAAACATTTGAAGAGAAGAACAAATATTTGGATGCTTCTTTGACTTATTTTTATCTCTTGGATTGCAATTCTATAAAACTAGTCTTGTTCTTAGGATCTCAGTTTTCTCGTCACTATTGTGGTCATTTTTTAAACTTGAGTTTGTATTTGAGTTCAAGACTTTTCTTTTGTGCTTTCCTTGAATTTTTCAAACACAAGAAAACACAAAATTTCTTTCTTTTAGCATCTTTTGTTAGTTTTTCTTTGATAGAAAGAAGAAGAAAAGAAAACAAAAAAAACTAGTATTTTGCTAGTTAGGTCCCTTTCATTCTTTGCATTTTTTTACATTGTTATTTCAGAAAGAAAAAGATGTTAGCACAAGATATGGTTTTCTTCTCATCTTGAAAGAATTTAAAAATAAAAATAAGAAAGAAAATTGTTAGGAACCAAATATCAAAATAGCATAAAAAAAACCTCAGAATAAGTACTCAACGCCTTGAAAAAGATAGAATTTCAGATAATAAGCCTCTTAGAGGGGTAAACCTCCTTATACACCACATAAATTTCCAAATACAATATGATTCCAAATGAAAATGTCTCCTTGGTATATATAGGAGACTAGGAGGTACAATTACAACTAATGGACCTACGCCGACATAAATAAAATAACATTACTAATGTAATATGTCCCAATTAAGGGGTAATGTGCCACTATTTAGGGCTTAACATGCCCCTCCCATTCATACAAGTGTTTTCCACAACTATTGAGTAATTTTGGATGCTTCTGTATAGAAGACTCATATTCCCAAGTGGAATCTTTAGTAGGTAGTTTTCTCCACTTAATGAGATACTCCGATTTCTCAGCTCGCGAATTCTTGTGTTAGTGATAGCTTTAGGCTCCAATATGATTTTTCCTTCCTTGTCAAGTTCTAGCAATATAGTTTGAACTGGGATATTGTCACCTATAACCTTTTTTAAGCATGAAACATGGAAAACCGGATGTACTCGTGAAGATGCAGACAACTCCAATTTGTATACCATAGTACCAACCTTTTGCAACACCTTATAAGGTCATAGTACTTTGGTGATAAATTATTATCATTCTTAGCTTGCTTGAGGGACATATATTTGTATGGTTGTAGTTTTAAAAATACCCAATCCCCCACTTCAAAACTTCTTTCACTATGATGTTGATCTTCTTATTGTTTCATGTGATTTTGTGCCATGGTCAGGTTGTCCTTTAAGAGTTGGAGAACTTGTTGTTGATGCTCGATGTGATCTTCCACTTCTTGAACATTATATTTTTATTTTAGAGAAGAAGTGATGGAAGGTGGGTGGTATCCATAGAGTGCCATAAATGGTGTCATTTTTGTTGTTGTATGAAAGGAAGTGTTATAACACCATTCTTCCAAGGTTAACCATTTGAACCGGTGTGTTTGTTTATCAGAGACCAAGAAACAAAGGTATCCTTCCAAACATTTGTTCATTATCTCGGTTTGTCCATCAAATTGAGGATGATAGGATGAGATATGACCCAATTGAGTAACCAACCAAGAAAATAATTCTATCCAAAAATGTCGAGTGAAGATGGGATCTCTGTCACTTACAATAATCTTTGGGCTTCCATGTAGCTTTTGAACTATCTCCATGAATGCAATGGCAACTGTACTATATTTGAAAGGACGGGAGACTTCAAAAAAGTGTGCGTACTTGGTCAGTCTATCAACAATCACCATTATGACACTCTTTATTTCATACTTCGGTAACCCTGTGATGAAATCCATGGAAACCTCCTCCCGACGCTGACTTGGGATGGCTAATGGTTGTAAAAGACCTAGGGTCTTAATTTTTTCAACCTTATTTTGTTGGCAAAACAAACAGTCTGCCACAAACCTTTGAACATAAGTTTTAAGGCCATCCAAAAATAATTCCTTCTTGACCCTATGGTAGGTTTTCAAAAATCACGAGTGCCCTCTTACCAGAGAGGTGTGCAATTCCAATAGTACCTTTTGTTTGAGTTGGGAGTTCTTACATAAATATAAGCGATATTTGTACCATAGTGAATAATTTTTCCATGTAAATGTATCTGATGCAATGGAACCCTGTTGCAACCTTTGAATGAGAGTCCACACATTTTCGTCATTCTTTCATTCATCCCTCGCTTCTATTATCAAATCGGGTTGGATGATCGAGATAGAACATAGAAAGGCCTCAACATATTCATCCTTTCTTGAGAGTGCATCTACCACAACATTTTTCTTTCCTTTTTTATAGTTGATTTCAAAATCATAACCCAACATCTTGGTCACCCATTTTTGTTTTTATTCTAAAGATAGTCTTTGTTCCAAGAAGTATTTAAGACTATCATGATCTATTTTGACCTTGAAGTGCCTACCTATTAGGTAAGGGTGCCATTTCTTCAATGCATGTAGTATTTCCATCATTTCATTCTAATAAATGGGTTTGTGTAAGTCCTTTCTCTTGAGTGGTCGAATTTCAAAAGCAAGGGGCCTTCCTTCTTGCATTAGAACAACACCAATTCCATTTCTCGAGGCATCACATTCCACAATAAATGTTTTTGTGAAGTCTGGTGTGGTCAAGACAACAACTTGAGTTTCTTCTGGAGTCCATGAAAATGCATCCTTCTTATTTAATGTTGTTAAAGGTGTTGATATTCTTCCATAGTTATGAACAAACTTGCAGTAGTAACCTATCAAACCCAAAAATCCTCTAAGATTTTGCATTGTTTTGGGAATCGGCCAGTCCATCATGGCCTTAATTTTGTTAAGGTCTACCTTGACACCTTCATGAGATACAATATGACCCAAATACTCTACCTCCTTCACTCCAAGGAAACATTTGGATGGTTTGGCATATATTTGTTGCTCCTTTAGTAGTTGTAGCACTTTTTCAACATGTCACACATGATCCTCCCAAGACTTGCTATAGATTAGTATATCATCAAAAAATACTAACAAAAATTTTCGAAGGAAGGCCTTGAAAATGGAATTCATCAACCCTTGGAATGTGGAAGGTGCATTCATAAGGCCAAAAGGCATGAACAAAAATTCATAATGAACTTCATGAGTTCATAATATTGTTTTTGGGATATTTACTTCCTTCATTCTAATTTGATGATACCCTGAACGAATATCCAACTTTGTGAAATATATTTCTCCATGTAGTTCATCTAACAATTCATCAATGATGGGAATGGGAAAATTATCCTTAATAGTGATCTTGTTGATCTCTCTATAATCTGGACACATACACCATGAGCCCTCTTTCTCGAGTACCATTACCACTGGTGTAGAGTAAGAACTTTGGCTAGGTTTAATAATGCTAGCCTATAACTATTTCTTCAACCATACGCTCAATTTTACTCTTCTGGGAATAAGGGTATCTGTAAGGCCTAATGTTAGGAGGAACACTCCCAGGAAATAGGTGAATAGAATGATCATGATTTCAAGTGGGTGGAAGACCTTTGGGAATATCTTCAAATAATTTGGAATACTTATCAATGATCCCTTGGAGATCAAGGGGAATAGATGGCTTAGTTGTTTGAACATCTAGTGAGAATAGTTGTACAATTCCACCCTGATGCCCCTTATTCAATAATTTTTTCATGCCATTAGAGCTTACCACCTTATTGGATTTCCCTGTGATACCCCTTAACTCAATTTCTTTTCCTTCCAATGGAAATTTCATGAAAATTTCTTGAAAATTAAAGGCCACTATTCCTAATGATTGTAACCATTGGAATCCTAGTACCACATCAGCACCACCCATAGGTATAGAAATGATTGGACTATTCATTACATATTCCACCATAGAAAGTGTTGGAGGCAGGCCAAAGTAGAAAAGAAAGGTGTTTTTGGGAAAGAAAGCATGCAGAAGGAAAGAAACAACTAGAATGAAGAACAACACGCGTGCATGCAAGGAAGACCCAACGAAGGTAGGGTTAGGGTTTTGGTAATGTATAGTAATGACTGAAGAGACATAAACAAATAAATATAGATACTGAAGTATTATAGGAGGTGGCTTTTTGTTGTTGTTGTTGTTTTAGAGGGGTTCAGAGCATTAGCTAGTTATCTGTGAGTTGTTGCGATATGTAATATTTTGTTGTATGATCTATTTTGTATAAGTTGTTGATCTAGAGAAGACGAAGGAGGGTAGGTATTGAGGGTTAGATAATAGGCTGAGGATCCTAGTGTGATCTAGTCCGCCTCATATAGATCTTACCCAACGAGGAGAATTGTAAACGTGCAACGTTGTAGCGACAAACCGACTATAATAAAAGAGTTGAGAGATAAATCTTTGTGGACGTAGCCCAGGAGGGGGTGAACCATGGTAACATCTGTGTTATGTGATGAATTCATGCATATATTTATTGTTTTTAGTTGTTATTGTTATGCTTAATGATTGAGTTGTTATAGTTCCTACTTATTCGTCAATGACAATACATTGCATTTACTAGTTATAATAATGGTTCAATATAGATTTCTCATATCTCAGACTCAATCCTAGGTTGTAAGCAAATGATTATTACAATCACCCATTAAAGCTATCTCGGGTGAGACTGTGTAGCGCATTCTGTGTGTTGTGTTGCCTTCTGGTTTACCAGGAGGGCTGATATTTTTAGAGGCTTTGTTGGAAACCTGAATAGACATGAACCCTGGGTCAATAAACTCAGACAGTATATACGAGAATAGTAACCAACAAATGGTTATGTTTTTGTTGGTAGGAACAAGAGAGGATTGAGTAGATGAGATAAGTTGAAGAGCTGTCAGAGGCAGATCAAGAAAATATCAGGGCAGAGAGCAATGAGCCATTAGAAGGGAATGTTGAGACTATGCAATCCCACAAAAGCAGAGATTGAAAGCTAGTTAAGAACAAAAGAACTGGAGTTTGAACAGAAACATAACAGAAACCCTAGATTAACACCTTGCAAATATCTTTAGAATTACGTGTTTACTGATTTACACAAATTCTTTTTCGGTGATTTTTTGCATTTATTACAGGAGTGGATACTAAGGTTGAAGGATAACCATGTGATGAACCAAATTTGGCAACTAGAGTGGACCCCAATACAGATCGAATACTTACAAAAAGTGAACAACAAATTCACCCATGCAGTAGATGTTTTTCTTGATAGTATTGTGGCAGGCTTTATAACAGAGTTTGCAGTCGACACAACGAAGCCGTATAGCACAGCAGAGCAAGAGTTTCTATGAGGACCTCGAGGAAGGTACATTAGATCACTATATACATCTATTAAGATACTACTATATAAAAAAGGTGTACTGACAATGGAGTCAGACAACTAAACTACCCTAGGTGCATGGGGGAAGGGGGGAAGCATTGATAGAAAGAGGAGAAATGGAAGGAGGAAAGGATAAGGGAAAGAAGGAGGAACCCTTGGACCCAATCATGATGGATGATGACCAAATCAAGCAGATCATGGAGGCAGATGGAAATATGCATAGCAGAGTACCCTACCAATACAAGGTGAATACCAAGAAGAGAGTTGCAGCCTTAAGAGAAGGCTTGGCGAGTGATGAGGAAGAGGTAGAGGATCTCTAGGTTGTGGAGCAAACTGAGGAAATCCTATGCACACCATATGAGAGGAAGACTAGAGGTCCATGAATAGGAAGATAAGGCAACAATCCTATCCATATTAATGTCACTATGGAACCCATAAACCCATCTGCAACTAATACACCAAAGAGGACACCACCATTTAGACAACTGAATTTCAGAAGCATCCATATAGTAGGAAGTACATCTACACAAGAAAAAAAAACCGGAGGGACCAGTTCAGGCAACACTAGTCAAGTATCTACACTGTGTAGAGGTAGTAGTTCAACATTCAAAATGGAAGGACACAATCCCACCATCAGGTTACCAAAGTTTTGAGGAGAAGCAGCAAAAGACCCTGAGAAAAACTTATTCATTTGTGCAAAGATTTGGGAAGAAAAACAAATCACTGAAGAAGATACCAAACTTGCGTAGTTAGCTATTACTCTAAGAGACCACGCACTGGAATGGTACATGATTCTAGACGCAAATAGTGCACCTGGGACGACAAGGACACTAACATATATTAATAATTTATTGATAAATTAGTTCTAGATTTTGAGCTTAGAGGATCAATACATGAATGAGATGATCAAAATTAGACAAAAACCAGGAGAATTTATATGGGATATTGACCAGAGATTCAAGCATTTAAAAGGAAAGTTGAAGTATCTCATGACCAATATGCAGCATAGGCACATGTTCATCAATTCACTCCTACCACACTTAAAATACCCATTGCGACAACAAAAGTTCCAGACACAGGTAGAGGCTCTGCAAGCATCCTTGCAACTGGAAGAAAACTAGTATCAGCAGACAGACCCAGCTATTGAAGAACTGAAAGAGGATTTTAAGAAATTAACGTTCCGACTAAACCAGAATAAGAGTAAGGACAAACATGAAGCTTTTTGGTGCACTATATGCAGGATGGAAGGACACCACAAGAATGAATGTCTGACATTCACATAGTATATGGAAGCAGGAATGACAAATCTATTACAAATAGGAGGA
This sequence comes from Picea mariana, assembly GCA_032191745.1. Classification (NCBI taxonomy): domain Eukaryota; kingdom Viridiplantae; phylum Streptophyta; class Pinopsida; order Pinales; family Pinaceae; genus Picea; species Picea mariana. The sequence goes on along the minus strand of JASDQU010372158.1, from coordinate 82,317 downwards.
TTATGGTGTGAAATCTACAATAAACCAGGTCACGATCCATATCACTACACGATGATGCAGAAATACCAGACACTCCCAAATATTTCGTGTTGCACCTTTTGAAATTCAATAGGCCACGACGACAATGATTGTAGAACTATTGAGTTGATGTGAGAGAGGACATCAGATGCATATAGAGTGTAGGTAGAAATGATGAATGGACAAGATGCACCACAATTAAATCAAGTTCCAACTCCATACAACACTGCACAGTAGCAATATAATATTGCGCAACAACCATATAATAACGCATAGCCATAGTACTACGCAGCATAGCCTTAGTGCAATACCATGCAGTACAATCAGACGCCTCTGTATAATGCACTAAGAGGATATAGAACAAGCTACAAAGGTGGAGGACGAGCAAGAAGAGGTTTCAAACGAGGTAGAGGAGTAGTCACATGTCACAATTGTCAACAACCAGGAAATTATGCAAGGTAATTTCCTCTTCCACCAGCAGCTTGCATGTATTGTCATGCATCGAACCATGATACAGACAAATGACCGACACTACTAGTAAAGATCCAGAAAAAGAGGAACCAGAACAACCAGAATGTTCAATGGATCTCAGCTGAAGAAAGGGATGAAGGAAGGAACATCAACATAGTTACTCATGGAGGAGATAAAACAGGGAACAACGTAGGCCGACAAGAACTAACACAAAATTAGTGGGTGAAGAGGAACGTCAAACCAAAGAAACATTTCGACACGTAGAACGAGAAGGAAATATTTAAGGAAGCCAGAAAATAATTTCAAAAGGAATACATAACATTGACTTCAATTGCGCAACAAAAAAAAGAAGCACCAGAGTACGAGATGCCTCCGCTATTGGATCATACCAACGAAATGAAACCCATGGGACAAGTAAGTACAATCAAAGGATTTTTTTGATCATGTATAAAGGTATTAAATGATATATCATCTATGAAAATATTGCAAAACATACTAGAAAAATGTTTCATTGAAATGGAAGGAAAACTAGAACCAAAAACAGTCAATCACCTACATACAAGGCGAAGAACGAGTAGGGAGCTTAGACTGAATTCCAACATCAGAGATTTCAACATGGGAGATATCATACTAGATCTAGGATCTGAAGTGAATGTATTACCAAAGAAGACATGTCAATGCATGGGAGAGCCCACATTAGGATATTCACATGTTCAATTGAAATTGACAAACCAACACAGAGTCCTACCAATCGGTAGACTGAAGGTAGCGTTAGTAGACCTGGATGGAGTGGGCACTAAAGAATATTTTGAAGTCATTGAAATAGTGGACGACACAACACCCTACCCAGCGTTGCTTGTTCTGGATTGGGCGTTTGACAACCAGGCCATAATCAACTTGAAGACCAGGAAAATGACATTTGAGTCAGGAGAATACAGGGTCATCGTGCCATTAGATCCATCAGAAGGGGAGAGGTTTGTAGAACCTACTTTCATAGACATAGAGGAAATTAGCCAGTTGTATAGAACAACTGCGCACAATGAGGATTACGTGAACCCAACTACAAACGGGATACTTAGTTGGAGGAGAATTACTTCATGTGCTACATACTCAGATACAGGGTTAGATAACTGGCAGCAAAGGCTACACAAAGTATCCATGAGAATATGCACACGAATAGACCGCACAATAAGATGGGTTGACACAGAGATAAGGGAACCACCCAGTTTCCACGCAATAAACAATTTGGAAACATTCTTGGCATAGTATGAAGAAAAATTCCTAGAGAATCAGAGACTATTAGCACTTGATATAGAATTCAAGACCACACCTACAAGATGGTGGGGTGCGCACAAAGAGACAATCACATATTGGTACCAATGTAAGCACTTACTGCACATAAGGTCTAGCGCAGAACCGAAAAATAAGCAGTAGAAGTATGATGGACAAGGGGCACTAGCGGAACAATTTGAGGAGTACAAAACATTGTGGAAAATGACACCCCCAGAGGAATGACCTCATCATTTTATACACACTCTAGAGGGCATACCAGTGAACTGGTAGACAGACCAGGAATTGTGTAAAGGAACTACAACTTGGATAACACTACAACAGAATTTTACAGTCACTTTATCATTCGAGCATGAGAAACCCAACATAGATGTATCTCTTAAACAAATAAGAGGAGCGATATTCATCAAAGAACCAGAAGTAGAACTTATCACAGAAGAACAACAGTGGAACAAACAGACAGTTAAGGAACTATTGTCATGTTACCATGTACAAGAGGAAGCACCGGATAAAGATGATCCGTGCGATATTCAAATCAAGGAAGAAGAAGGCGAAAGAGAAGTGGAAGGACCACCTATAGAATCATAAGTTATTGCCGTGCTGATCAAGGTAAAGAAAGTCAACATTGGGACAGTTGAGAATACCAAAATGGCCAGCATTGGAGACTACTGGGATGAGAAAACAGTGGAGAGAATAACATAGTTACTACATGAATACAACGACTTGTTTCCCACAACATTCACAGAGATGAAGGGTATATCCGGAGATCTAGGAGAAATGAAGATACCACTCATACCTTAAGTGAGATCGATCAAACAATGACCATACAGACTAAATCGAATATATAAGAAGAAAGTCAAAGTTGAGATCGATAGGATGCTCGAAGCTGGAATCCTAGAACCTATCTAAGAATCAGAATGGATAAGCCTGATGGTAGTACAAGACAAGAAACATGGAGGGATAAGGATATGCGTCGACTTGAGGAAGTTGAATGATGCATGCCTACATGACCCATTCCCCACACCTTTCATGGATGAAGTGTTAGAGAACATAGGTGGACGCAAATCTTACTCATTTACTGTTGGATTCTTAGGATACCATCAGATCAAGATAGCACAGGAAGACAGATACAAGACTACGTTTGCAATAGAATGGGGATCCTACCAATACACAGTCATGTCATTTGGACTGAAGAATGCACCAACAATATTTTCCAGAGTAGTCATCGCCGCATTTAAAGAATTCATCCACCAGTTTCTTGAAGTTTACATGGACGATTGGACAGTCTATAGTTTGTTGAAGGACCATGTAGAAGTATTATGTCTAATGTTAGAAAGATGTAGGTAGTACCAGATATCACTGAACATAAATAAATGCATATTTAGAACACCTTTTGCGATACTATTGGGACATATAGTATGCAAACGAGGTTTATTAATAGATCTTGCAAATATTGCAGTAATTGTTAACTTACCACCACCAAAAACAGTGTGTCAACTAAGAGCGATGTTGGGAAACATAAGATACTACAAGAAAGTTAACGAAGTGTATGTGCAGATTACAGCACCAATGGAAAATATGTTAAGAAAGGATACAAAGTTTCATTGGAACGACGAGTGTCAACACGGTCTGGATACCCTGAAGGAAAATATGGTCACCACGCCAATAATAGTATTTGCAGACTGGGAAAAGACATTCCACGTACATGTAGACGCATCAACCATAGCACTTGGAGCTATATTGGTGCATCCAGGAGCCAGAGACTTGGATCACCCAATAGCATTTGTGAGTAGAAAGTTATCAAAATCTGAACATAACTATAACACTACAGAGAAAGAAGGCCTAGCTATGGTCTACGCAATGCAAAAGTTTAGACATTACTTATTGGGGAAACACTTTAAGATGTTCACATATCACTCAACCCTAAAATACCTAGTCAACAAGCCAGTGTTGGGGGGGAGAATCTGTCGATGGTTACTACTATTTCAAAAATTTGACTTCAAAGTAATAGTCAAGCTAGGAAAATTGAATGCAGGACCAAACCACCTATCAAGAGTCACAAATGGAGAAGAACCAACGAACTTAGAAGAAAAATTATTGGATGCACAATTATTCTCAGTCTATATCATTGATGAATACTTCTCAGATTTAATTCAGTACTTGAGCACAGGTACTGCATCGTAAGAATATAATACTGTGCAGAAGAAAAACTTGGTAGTCTGCACCGCAAACTATCAACTGATTGCAGGACACTTATACAAAATCGGCGCAAATAGCATATTGTGAAGATATGTGTTAGAAAATGAAATACCGAGAGTTTTAATATAATCCCATGAGGGAATAGAAGGAGGACATTACGCATGTAAAGATACCGCGCGGAAGGTATTGCGCGCAAGACTATGGTGGCCAACCATTCATCGAGACTCGAAGGAGTACTGTCAAAGATGCAATTTCTGTCAAAGGGTAGGTAAAACCAACAAAAGGGATGAGATGCCATTACGACCACAAGTAAAATTATAGGAATTTGATAAGTGGGAAATAGACTTTGTGGGACCAATCAACCCACCAACAAAAAGAACAGGCGCTAGGTACATTATCACCGCGATGAAGTACCTAACAAGATGGGTAGAAGATGCCCCAGTGTAGGATTTCATCACAGAAATAGAAACACACTTTTTATTCAAACAAATGATCACTAGATTTGTATGCCCAAGAGTTTTGGTGAGAAACCAAGGCACACACTTCATAAACAACACTATCAACACTATGACTGAAGAGTTTGAAGTCCATCATCATAATAACACACCATATCAACCACATGCAAATGGAACAGTGGAATCATTTAAAAAAATCCTTGAGAATGCGCTGACAAAGATCTATAACGTCAACAGGGATGACTGGGACCTCAATGTACCAACAATATTATGGGCCTACATGACTAGGTGCAAAAAATTGACAGTGAACATGCCATTTAAACTGGTCTATGGCCAAGAAGTAGTAGTACCATTAGAATTCTTAGTACCAAGCTTGTGCATATCATCCATCACACACATGACAAAATGAGGTGCAGTATAGGAGAGACTAAACCAGTTAATGACCATGGAGGAAGACCGGATCTTAGCAGGATTTCACCAACAAGTTCATAAAGCAAGGGGCAAAGCTTGGCATGACCGACACATCAAGAAGAAAACTTTCAAGGAAGGAGATCTAGTATTAATGTATGACAACAAATCTTTTCAGCACCCAGAAAAGCTAAGAATGCACTAGCTAGGACCATACAAAGTACAGTCTATCACAGATGGAGGAGTTGTACAATTGAGAGACTTATTAGGTGCAGAACTCAGAGGGATGATCAATGGGAGTCAGTTGAAGTTGTACAAGGACAATCAACCACCCATCGTGCAGTAAAAAAAATAAAAATGTTGTAAACAGTACCAACAGAGGCGTAGTGTGTTGAAGGAAGAAATGGAATGCATACATATGAACACAAACTCAGAGAGAAGAAGGAAAAATGACCAAGTAAAAAGTGGAAACAAGCAGGAAACAAGAAGACAACAAAAGTAGTATGAAAAGATAGAGTCAAACGGAATTAAAGGATGGAAAGGACCGATTGGATGCCACATTAATCGTGCCAACTAGAGACGTCAAGGCAGAGTAATGGAAAGTGAGAAAGAACCAGAGGTGCATTGAACCCATAATCAAGGAAGCGTCCTCGACAAGCTTCATGGGATTTCCATACAACACACAAATGTGGAGAAAAGACTCTATTTGCAAAAACAAAATAGACAGAGAGCAATAGAGGCTAAGGAGCACACATCTAAGTTCATAGAAGTCACATATACCATTGAAATTCAAAAAATGTTCACATTCACCACCATGGCACCACCAAAGAAATCAGAAGCAAGCTGGAGTGCCATACCAACCACAGTTAAAACCAGGCCACGGGTACAGTTGGAAAAAAGTGAACAACAGTCATCGAAGATTGTCAATATTGATGACATCCCATCCCCAGACACAACATTGGTGAATCCCACACCTGTAGTGGAAGAAACCCAACAACCATCACCGCAGAGCATGAATATAGATAGACCAGCAGAGGTACAGGAGAAACAGAAATGAGACATAGAAACCCTGAAGGAGGCACAACCAAAGAACACCAAAGCAACTTCGAAAGTCAATGGAACGACGACAAATCATGAAGCATCAATCGAGCGAGACGAGTCTCAAACCACTGTGTTAGATAACCCACCATAAGGAACAATAGAGGATGTCATAGGTTGGCCAGAATATTATTTCTAAACACAACCAGGAGCCACTGGAACCTCGAGCCATCCACCACCATCGAAGAAATATAAGTAGCAGGTACCCAAGTCACCTCACAAGCAACCCATCACAACCCTTGTTCTATCACACATATCGTATGGGGTACGAGTGGAATCAGGCTTGTTAGGGAAGATTGATAAGATAAAATACTCAGACCATGAGGTAGAAGACACAAACAAATTTCTGGAGTTTTCCAAGCGAGTATACCTAGAAACCATGGGCACAAATCCGCTTGGGGAACCGATTGATCAACCACTCCGATGGGCAACATGATTGGAGAAAACATGGATTTTAGGCGTGTTAGACCTACCACATTTTGGCAGAGGTCAGTACGCATGTGGGTGCGTTAAACAACTATTTGCAGTCACACATGGTGGGGACATATGGTTGGACAGGATTGTCTCAATAGATATAGTTCTTATTGTGAACATAACAGGATTTCCATCCTGGGGAATGGATCCCACGTAGTTTTTGAATGAATAATCCAAGGAGAAAGTGCTAGCGGAAGATATGAAGAAGAAGTATGGTGCCAACAGGGGGATACGAGGAATCATTATCAAGAGGATTAACGATGTCACAACAAAAATGGCCACAAAAATCTTAGCCTGTAAGCTGCTAAGAAAATTCCACAGGGAGGAAGTTCCAGCTGGGGTTGTTGTAGTTGCAACTCAATGCACTGAGGGAACCACAGTGAGTTGGGCACCCTATCTCTTGAGCTTGTTCCTGGATGACTGCAAGGGTGCACAGGACCTAGGAACAAAGTTTCACTATTCATGGCTAATCATGTTAATAGCCCTTATGGGATGAAGGGAACCAAGGTATGTAAGTTTTGGTACCAGAGCCAAACCGAACCAGGGAGCGAGATATTTATTTTTGAAAGCCATGTAGGATACTAGGAGCAAATGGATGAATAGGTCCATATTTTAAGGATACCTACATGATTTGTAGGAAGCCATATCCAACATGTGGAGGATTATACCACAGGTTGTTGTGCAGTTTTGGGACATCGCCAACTTCAAGGCCACGCGACATACGATGTGGATACAGGCAGGGAAGGATCCCGATAAGAAATGGCTACAAATTCTCTACTGCATCATAGAGGGCAACATCAACATGGTGATCAAAGACTGGGAAGATGAGTGTAAGATTCCATTCCTTACCCAAGACTTGGCGAAAAGGACAATAGAGAAAGAGTCAGGGCAGGGAGAAGCACATCCTTAGTAAGTCCAAGTGCCCATGAAATGAAGGATGGGCCAAAAAAAAACAACACAATCAAAGGAAGGGGCAATGAATACAGGGACCCAGAAGGGGAAGAAGGAGAATACACAGTTGGCCAAAGAACAACAAAAATAGGTCAAGGCAATGCAAGGGACTGCACCAAGTCCCAACTCACAAGAACCAGGTGGGAATAAGAGACCAACCACGCAGATAGGAGGAGGGTGCAAGAAGATGAAGGTGCAAATAACACCTACAAATTATACGGTCACGGAGGATGATGGATAAATGATAGCCCAAATGGTCCAAGATTGTTTAGTCAAGGATTTTGACAATGTTGTGCACCACAAGGATAGGATTCAAGAGGAGCTGGAAGACATGCGACAGTTCCACAAGAAAATTGGGGAAGTACAGACAACAAGTAGCAGAATGGTAACATGGACATCAACACCATAGTCAGAGGGAATATTGGAAGAAGGAGAGCGAGATCCAATCCATACAATACTACAATCGAACACAACATTCCACATTACACCCAGTATGTCGTGCATGAACGAGATCGTGGGGAATACACCCCTAAAGTACTTAAGCCAAATTCAACTGGTATTGTCGCGGATACCATCCAGGGCTCTATAGAAGTTGTAGTTTAGCATCACCCATGAGGTACAGTCTCGTGCACACACAAACTTAGTCATATTACAACAGGTAACAAAGAAGCAGGATGCACTGGAAATAATTTATGAGCATACTAAGCTTGAAACTCAAGAGGAAAGGGAGCATAGGAATGGAGTGGAGTAGAAAGTCACAAGAACATACGAGAATATTCCGAAGACCGTTCAGACGGATGAAATCACAACAGTAGAAAAGATTGATCATATTGTGCAAGCAATCGATCAATATCAAAAGGAGACCGAGAGTCTCTGAGAGCATCTCACACCAACCACTCCACCAACAATAAAGGAGGAAAGGAAGCAGGAGGTAATGACGCAATTGCAGGAGATAGAGAAACATGTTAGCAAAACAATTGACTTGTTCGAGAATGCAGCACAACTTTGGAAATGGTTAGAAGAGGATCATAAAGTCCATAAGTGGGAAAAGGAATAAGAAAGGATAAGAGAATCTATCCAGGAACTCAAGAAGAGGCAGAAGACAATGTCCATAATAGAGCGTGTCAAAGGGGTGCAGGACATGAAGAAACTATAGGCAGAACTCACCATTGAGAAAACATAGAAGAAGGAGCATCAAGCTCAAATGGAACCGTTTCAAGAGCGGGTAGCATAAGTCCTGGCCCAGGTAGAGGAAGCTAATACACATATAGCATAGACCCAAGCAGAGTGTGCGCAATTGATCAGTGATGAAATTGCACTCTAGATAGTGGACACACTCAAGGAGAAGATTGTGCACACACAGACATAAGCATCAGAGCTCAAAGAAAAGGTCTAGGTGGTCACCAGGGAGATCGAATAATTGCGTTAGGTGGCTTGGGATGAGACACATTTCAGTGTTGGGGGCATGTTGGAGGCAGGCCAAAGAAGAAAAGAAAGGAGTTTTTGGGAAATAAAACATGCACAAGGAAAGCGATAGCTAGAATGAAGAACAACACACGCGCATGCACATAATACCTAATGATGTTCAGGTTAGGGTTTTGTTAATGTATGGTAATGGCTGAAGAGCCATAAACATATAAATTTAGATACCAGAGTATTATATAAGGTGGCTTTTTGTTGTTGTTGTTGTTTTAGAGGGGTTCAGAGTATTATCTAGTTATTTGTGAGTTGTTGTGATATGTAATATTTTGTTGTATGATCTATTTTGTATAAGTTGTTGAGCTAGAGAAGAGGAAGGAGGGTAGATATTGAGGATTAGATCACAGGATGAGGAGCATGGTGCGATCTAGTCTGCCTCATATAGATCTTACCCAAAGGGGAGAGTTGTAAGCGTGCGACGTTGTAGAGACATAACGACTATGATAAAAGAGATGAGAGCCAAATATTTGTGGACGTAGCCCAAGAGGGGTTGAACCATGGTAACATATATGTTATGTTATGAATGCATGCATATCTTTATTTTTTTCAGTTGTTATTTTTATGCTTAATGAATGAGTTGTTATAGTTCCTACTTATTCGTCAATGACAACACATTGCGTTTACTAGTTATAATAATGGTTCAATATACAGTTGTCATATCTCAGACTCAATCCTAGGTTGTAAACACATGAGTATTACAGCCACCCATTAAAGCTATCTCGGGTGAGATTGTGCAATGCATTCTTTGTGTTTTTTTTTCCTTCTGGTTTACTAGGAGGGTCGATAGTTTTAGAGGCTTTGTTGGAAACCCGAATAGACATGAAACTTGGGTCAATAAACTCAGACAATATATAGGAGAGTATTAACCAACAGTAAGATTGATCTTATTGCATTTTCCTGATAAATTGATAGTTCCTCCATCTACAATCATTACTTGAAACTTTGGAACTGGATATATAAAGCAATTGAGAGCTTTGTCTAATTTATAGTGAATGAAATTATGAGTACTACCAGAATCAATTAGGACTATTACCTTTTTATTTTTGATATATCCTTCAATATTGAGGGTTTGAGGAGTCCTAATTCGAGCCAAGGCATGACATGATATCGTGGGGGTCAACTCTTCAGAAGAAATCTCTTCTATGTTTTTATCTTGAGATGGTTCTTGTTCTTGTTATTCTTCTTGTTCCTCTTCACAATTTATGTAGAATAATTTCTTCTCACCACAATTATGTCCCTTACTATACTTGTTGTCACAATTAAAGCATAAACCTTTTTATTTTCTTTCCTCCAATTGTTGAGGTGTCAACCTTGTAGGTTGAGGTTTTTTAGAGGAAGGAACATTATTCTCTTGATATATTTTAGGAGTGGTCCTTATAGTAGCCATAGCCATATTTGTATTTTCAACATTTCTTGCCACCCTGAATGCATTCTCCAATGATTTCAATTCCCAAAGGAGAACCTCATGTTGAATGTTATCCTTTAAATTTCCTTTGAATACATCAATCAGGTGATCATCTGGAATATCTGTTATCTTTATATTCAATCTTTGGAAGTTCTCAATGTGCTCTGCAATTGAACCCTTTCTCCTGAAATTTATCAATTGGCTAAAGAAGGTATTTGTCCTTGTATCCTCATAGTGTGCTATCATTTCTTCCATGGAAATTTTCCAAGTGACGAGTGATTTGTGAGAACAAATCCATCGATACCACACAAATTGATTGGGTTCTAAATACAAAAAAGCAATTCATACCTTTTGTGTATGTGGCACATCATGTAGATCAAAGAACTACTCCATCTGAAGTGTCCATGTGATTGGATCATTTCCATCAAACTTCCTCATATTGATCTTAGGAAATTGGTTGGTCTTCAACCCAAAGTTGGAGTTTCTCCATTCTTGATTCATCTTCCTTGTGTCCTCATCATGAATTTCATTGGATACATTTTCACTTTCAAGTGTCCTCTCTATTAGGAAAATTTTCAATCCTTCCATGATGTCCCTTTTTAAACCATCAATATTAGTATTTATTACCTCCAACTTAGCTTCAGTTGAATCCATCATCCCTTGTAGTTCATATTTTGTTACTGTCTTCTTTTATAAATAATTTACGTCACTGTGAATTTATTCACCTTCATCAAGGTTCCAAGTAGGACCATGTGGAGGCTTAATTGGTGTATAAGTTCCCTTTTTTGGTTTCATGTTGGCCAAGTATCACTTTTAAACCTTCATTTTGAGGTGGTTTTGCTAGAAGATATTTCTTCTACCGTATATCCAAAATTTCGGCCCTTCTGGGTTTGAAAATTTCTTTTTGTAGTTCTATGATATGTCTTCTCTGCAATTCCACATGTCTGATGAAAATTAGATGTGCCAAGTGGAAGTTATGGTAACTTCCCCACACCTTTATGATTTTTGTCCCTTCCAGGAGAGCATACTTGTAAAGCATTCCAGCATCACAATATCTGATATTTGATTCTGAAATTTGTACCAGAAATACTATAGAATTTCCACTAGCCAATGCAGCTAGTATCACTTAATTTGGATACTCACTAAAGAAGATATCACTATTTTACCAGGAATACATGTTTGAGACTAGTTAATATGACTAGTCAGATAACCTATCTTGCACAGGGTGTATATAGAAAAGTGGGATGAACCAGAAGATGAAATTTTTATCACAACTACCTTGATAATTTATATGAATATCCTCTATATTTAAGGGTTTTAGATGTTACATAAAAAAAATTATAGCGAAAACTTCGTGATTATTAAATTCAGGATGATTCTAGAACCCTATCTTACACAGGATATATCTCCGAAAGTATAAGGCCTCGGGAGCTTAAATTTGAACCCCACGTACCTTGATCCATCTACTAAATATAATCGAAGTTGTTCTTTTGGAAACTCCATAGAAACGAAGTTATAGAGAAAATTACAAGGTGTCTTAGATGTAACAATAAAACCCCAAGACCTTGAGCTTTGATACCGAATGTTAGGAACCAAATATCAAAATAGCATTAAAAAAAACTCAGAATAAGTACTCAAATCCTTGAAAAAGATATAATTTTAGATAATAAGCCTCTTATAAGGGGGAAACCTCCTTATACACCACATAAATTTCCAAATACAATATTATTCCAAATGAAAAGGTCTCCTTGGTATATATAGGAGACTAAGAGGTACAATTACAACTAATGGACCTAAGACGACATAAATAAAATAACATTACTAATGTAATATGCCCCAATTAAGGGGTAATGTGCCACTATTTAGGGCTAAAAAAAAATTCTTTTTTTTGCTTCTTTTATCTCTCTTGAAAGTTGCATTGTGCATTTTGCATCAGGAAAGGAAAATTTTCATTTCAAGGTTTGAAGGATTGTTCATGCATGATTATTTTTTGAAACTCTTTTTCATTGAAGAATTGGTTTAAGGTTTTATTTTCCAGTGTTATTATAAGTTTCATTTTCTCAAGAGTCTCAAACAAAATCAATTTCACTTTCATACACTTTTGAGTAAGAACATTCACTAAAAATGAATGCTAAACTTAATATATACTAGAATTCGTTTCTAGGGTTCATAAAGAAGTTTAGGGTTAAGGTCTTGGATTAGGATTGGAGAGATAACTCTCCAAGATTGGTAAACAAACATAGGAGTATGAGCTAGGGATATTGCAAACCCAACTTTAGTATAAGTATAGCCGTGAATCTCCTCTAAAACATGAGTCAAACACGAGTTCACGTGAAGGAGAGTCGAGGAGATAACCCCTTCGAAGCTTAACTGATCATAGTGGAGAGATTTTATATTGAAGGTTTCGTCAATTCCCTTACCTCACTAAGAGGTGGCACTTTCGAGGCTCTGGGATTAGTTATCCTTTACATAAGTTTGATCTTGACTGTCGATTGTACCCCCTCGAACATTGACTATGAGTTGCTTAGCTTAGTTTCTTCTCTTAGGGATATTAGAGGTGACTACAGGGGGTTTCCCATGGTACTTGGGGTATATTTTGTATCATAATTTTCAGTTTTGTTGGATGGTGCCCCATGAAGCATGGGTACTTGCACCAAATAAGGTTGGTCAATGGAGGTTGGGATAGCTGATTCTCACTCCTTTATTCATTTTTCCATGGGACTTAATCAACCCGTACTTTCATTCGAAAAGTCCCTTTCCACATTTTAATTACTTTGGACTTAGGAACTTATCCACTCGAGCTGAAGTTTTGGAGAAGTTGCTTTCTTGTGATGTTTCTCTTAGGTATTTTTAGTGGAGTGTTTCTTTGTATAGATGGACTTAGCTTGTGTCAACATCATCTCTTTTGGATAATTAATTTGAGGTGGTCGAAAAAATTCTCCATTGGTCAAGAAGGGACCCTGGTCTTTCTCTTGAAAGTGTGGAGTTGCCTCCTAGAAGGCATGGGTTTTTATACCACTGGTTCACCAGAGTCAGTGCGTGAGACTTTTATGGACATGAAAAATCTCGTAAGGGATGAACCTATGCATAAGAAATTTCTAGCCAAATTTATTGAGGATACAAACCAAGGGACCCCTTCCCAAGGGGATTCTTTTGTTTTTATGTTCTTTGGAAACGTTGGTTTCCCCTTGATGGCCACTTTGGAAATTCTTGAGATGAATGTTGGACTACCAATTTGGTTGTGTAACAATCCAAATGTCATGAATACTATTGATTCTTCTCATATAAGAAGCTTATGTCATGGGCATCATATGGATGTTGATCTTTTACCTTTTGCAGCCATGAATTCTACTCCTTCTCCTTCTCCCGCATCTAGTGAAAGTATTTCTACTAGTAACCATAAATCTAAAAGGAATATGGAGAGGAAGGGTAAGAAGAAGAAGTCACCAACCTATACTAGTCACATTGGAGATGTGTCACTAGCCTCTGCCAGTCATTTTCATGGCACGAAACCAACCTCTGGTAGTCATGTTGGAGATATGTCAACAAAATCTGTGATTCATGTTGAATACAAGAAACCAGTCGATACAAGTCAAGATGGGGGTATTGATACTATTGAGAAACCTATACGTATAGGATGTAAGCCCAAGTTACATTGTAATATTTGTGAGGGATGCCACCTTATTCATTTTTTCCTTTCTATTGTTGTGGTCTAAAGAGTTTGGTCCTTATCTAAAGGACCTTCTAGTTCTGTGTAGTCTTCGATTTCCCAACAATCTAATCAATCATTGGTTGATGAAGTGATCATGTTGATCCAATATTTGGCCAATAAAAATCTCATTTTGGGGGGTGATGCATCTCTTGACCATGTTGTCTCACATCCTATTCAACCAATGGTTGAGGAAGTGGTTGTATCGATGCAATCTTTGACCGATCCCACTCTTCTCTAGGATATTGAATAAACTTCCAAAGTGGTCGAGCCGACACAATCTTCGATCGACCCCACTCTTCTTTTGGGGAGTGATGAATATTTTGACCATGTCCTTAGAGTTTCCAGTTCAATACCTTCTGAACAAGGGGGCATTTCACTCTCTTCAAGTATGCTCCCTTCAAGTCCTGGGATGGTTTCCTTTGATTGGAATGATCTTTTAGAGCCTCGCCTTCCTTCTTCTTCACATTTCTAGATAAAAGTTACAGTTTAATTTATGTTGAAAGTAATTCACTGATGCATTGTAGATGAAGGATCCTATGCAAGTATTTTATACTCCCCGGCTTGGAAAGATTTGGGTTCTCCCAAGATTTTTTCATCTACCAATGAGTTGTTATCTTTCGAGAGAATACCTAGTGAATGTTTGGGTATTTTTCCTCAGTTTCCTTTCACATTAGGTGGGAAGACTATCATTGTCGATATTTTAGTGGTGCGAGGACCTTTGGACTTTAATATCCTTCTTGGGTGTGATTATTTATATGCAATGAATGTTGCGGTGTCTACACTCTTTAGTGTGATGCATTTCCCTCACAACGGAAGCATTCTCACTATTTATCATCTTTCATCTAATAATCACCATCTTAATTTGAATTTATCTCAGGTTTCCCCTTTGTGTTTTCCTAGCATTTGAGTAGAATATTCCCTGCCATCGGTGAATTAAGTGGTGTCTTATCCTTGATGTTCAATTTCTCCTGAGAAGGATCCTTTATATCTATGTTCCCCTTCTCGAGACAAGGTATCAACAATTGATCATGTGTTTTATTCAATGGGAACATGAGATCCTTTGATTCCTCCAATTGGCCCAAGTGCCCAAGTTATCTAGAGTTTCCTCTTGAGTCTAATCTTACTGTTTGCAGGACCTCGAACCCTGTTATTTGTGTGTTTTCGAGCCCCAATTTCATGGATTTTGATCTTCCTTCATATGAGTCTATCCTTGAATCTATGATTATGGATTTTTGACCTCTTCCTAAACTATAAACTTTACAGGTTTGTTATGAAAGAAACCCTTGGAATGAACTAGAAATGGGCTCTACCTGGAGCACTATGATGCATAGACCGCAAGGCTATGCAATGCTTTGTACATATTGTACTCTTAGGGTTTCTTGTTTTCAAGTTTTGTATCCCATAATTCTTGTTTTTATCATAGGTTTCTATATTGGACTTATTGAATTTTTTGTGAGTGTTTTTGGTATTATATACAAGACTTTGAAGACAGTTTTCTTTGAAACCTTTTTTGATCTAACAAGTATTGATATTGAAATTGGAATATAGGTTAGATTTTTCCCCTTCATGCATTCTTGCATTATTCGTTTCCTATTTTATTTTACGTTATGATCGACCCCACTGATTTGTGACATGAAATAATCTTTTATGTTTAGAAGTGTTGTAATTCACGTGGTAGAGCCTACCATTCATGGGTGGCCAAGTTAGAACCTTGTTCGAAGTTTGGAACCCATGATGAAATAATTTCATGGGCTCGAGAGCCTTGTTTAGTCCCTCCATGAATCTATGTTGAAATTGCATATCTTCTTCTCAATATTTTATGGATAATACATGTGGGGCTACCTTATTTTTGTATTGTGGTCATTATTGGCATTTAGGATAGGTTCCATTTTGTCTACATAATTCATGTATCTTTACCGGTCAAAATTTCACCATAGGGTTAATTCCATTCATTCACAACATCACTCTCTCAAATCTTCTATAAAGGTGTTGTTGAATAATGGTAGAACTTACCCCTTCATGAGTGTCCTAGTTAGTACCTTACTCACCATTTTGAAATTCATGTTGCATTTTTTTGTAGGCTCCAAAGATCTGTTTAATACTATCATGAATTTGCGATGAAGCCTCATTACTTCTTCTCATATTTGTTTCTATCCAAATTACCCAAAGAGCTTCCAAACTTTCATGTTAATTTGTATCTGCATTGCATTTTGTTGCTTGTGCTTTTGAGTCTAATGTTGGCTTCAACTTTTTGTTGGTTAACCACTTCCTTATTCATTGTCATCAATCACTAGCCATGCAATATTTATGCCTTTGCAACTCCATGCCTTTATCCTTGCAGGAGACATTCCCCTGAGTGTCCTTATTCTACACATGCTTCCCTTCATTAAACATAGCTATATTCCTTGAACTATGGAACTAGTTTTCTTTCCCGTGACAATCATTTCCTCCACTGTACTATAACATTCTTTTATTATTTTTCAGTATTTATAATATGAAGAACACAAAAAAATAAAAAACAAAAAGAAGGATGGGAATGAGTCACGTTCTTTATATGGAAACTACTTATGCCACCCTTGAACAGAGCACAATCTCATGATTCCTTATCTCATTATTTTGGGTTTAGTATGGATTTAGGAGACTTTTCTCATTATTGAGTATAATTTCCACCCATTGGTTATTCTTCCAATCATATGGAGTGTTTGTTGAAACCTCCTATGTCGGAGACATATCCCATTTTATAGTCCATGCTTCCTAAGTCACATTTTGTGTTGTGTCTTTGTTCAAGGGAATTCAACTTGCATCGGCCATTCAACAAAAACCTTGTATTTCCAATTTATTTGTGCCGTGTCAGTCAAATATTTCTCAATATCACAGGTATCTTTGTATCCCTCTCATGTTAGTATAGAATGTGTGTGTTGACTTCTTTTTGGTGGGTCTTCTCTTATTGACTATGACTTAATGCTCCGAGAGTATGATCTAGAGTTGTACCCTAGGCCTATTTCCATTATTTATAGGTGACCTTGTGCTCAAAAGATGACAAATCATCATTGGTCATTGATTGAGTGGTTTCACTTTTGTTCCACGTCAACAACCATCATCACACATAGGGATTCGTGTGGTACCTTGGTTTCCATTTGACCCCATTTTTGGATTACTTGTCTTTGTCAGTAGTCTACATCATTGGATATTATTCAGTGAGTCTCTTCCATGTGTTGTTCCATATGGTACATGACGGAGTCATACCTCGATGTGGTCCTTACAATATTTTAAATGTAAGTCCTTCCAAATAATTGTCCTTCTACTACTCCTCATGTTGGATGATGGGGTATTCCTTACTTCCCTCCTTCCAAAAGATCTGTTCCTATCAATTTTAGCACATCTTTCTCTGGGACAGGGATCTAGAGTCATTTTTAGTACCTTGGGGCTTTCATTCATTAGTGGCAAGTTCCCTCACTATTGATAGTGGGAATACACCAATGTTCTCTAATCGATATATTCTATCAGGTGTTCGACATAAACTAATTTATTCACACATTTTATATTGTACTAGGTACCTTGACACCCATTATCATAATTAGTGGGTTGTCTCATGTTTTTTAATGGTATACATCAATGACTAGTAATCAAATGATGTATCACTATGTTAGACTTCAACTCTTTTATTCACATAATGTATACTTGTACCACAATGGTCGGATTGAATACTTCAGGTGCAATACAAGCATCATATCTTTTGTGATCCTACCCAAATTATATTGATTGTACCACCCTCAGTGACATTCGTACTTGCAAAGGATCAATTTGTTCCTTTCCTTGGCTCCAAATATCCTCTGATTTGATCTTGAGAGATAGCTCCATTGTGTATATATTCATGGTTATGATATACATTTGCATGGATCCATAATGTATTTCCTCGAGGACATGATTTTTTATTTTATATATCACATGGATCCATTGTGTATATTTTTCATGGACATGGTGTAGTATTTCTCTTAGTTGATTACTTCTTACTGAATCCTCTACAAACTTCCATTTCCTTCGAATTCTAGTCCCTTTTGTAATTCCTAGGCTTATCACATTTCTAGTATCTTCTTGTCGAATGAATGGGGGATTTATATCTACCCTTTGAATTAGAATTTCTACCCGAGAATTTTCATTTATCTCTATCAACTAGTCAACCTCTCACCACTAAATCATCTTTGGTCATTCCTACCATGTTCTTCCTTCTCTTTTACTCTGACAGTAGAAGTTTAACCACGTATTCTAGAACTAATGTGGTTGTATTAATCCCTATAGCTATGACTAAGCTATCCAAGGAGTCTATCAAAGAACATAATAGGATAATACATTTCTCCTCCTCAATGATTTTAATATCCACAGAAGATAACTGGCTTATAATGGTATTGAACAAATTTAAATGCTCAGTCATGAAACTACCATAACTAATTCTCAGAAGATACATTTTATTTCTAAGAAACAACTTATTTACCAGGGATATTGACTGGTTCAAGATCCCCAACTTGTCCCACAGTTTGTTGGCCAAATATTCACCTGAGACATCCAACAATACTGAATCTCCAACACAAAGTTGAATCATACTCCTTGCTCTTCTCTTTAGTTTCTCCCATTATTTCATTGACATACATGTTGGCATGGTACCTGGAGAGACTATGGTCCATTGTTCTCGATCTACAAGGAGATATTCAATTTTAAGCTTCCAAATTTCAAAATCTTGTCCATTGAAATTTTTTATCTCTATTCTCAGGGTGCTCACCAATCTTTAACACAATCATTAAGAATTTCTAATTTATGACTCTTACTAAACCTAGGTTTTAGCTCAGAGCCAAGGTTTTTAAACCAACCTCTTATACCACATGTTAGTAAATGAGGAACACCTCCACACTAAACTTAGAAGAAGAGAGGAATAGACATTTAAACAAGAAAATAAATGACACAACAAACACATAGTACACAGAGATTTTACCCTAGAAACTCAAACTAAGAAAACCAAAATTCCTTAAGTGTTCTTCTCTCTTGTTGTCTTATTCATTTAGAATAAAAGGTTACATGTATAACCTTGTTCCACACCTAAGACACAATTGACATCATAACCTCTTGAATTTCACAAGAACAACCCTGTAGCCAATTTGTCTTACATCTACAGGACCAAAACCCCCTATGATTATTGATTGATTCATTGATCAACTTTTATAGCATTACAACAAACCTTATTTATAGGCTTTACAGTAGGAAAAACCCTAAGGAAAATGTGCCCAAAAATGGTTACAGATCATTGTAGATCATTAGCTACAAATCCTGTGAATCTCATGATTATGTTACAATCGGATACCAAGTCGAATTACTAGTCAACTACCAGTTGTTATTCAGTGGTCTTCGGTCAGTTACCACACGTCTACCTATTGAACTCTTCTTGGTATACCTCTTCAAATTTACCCAATCGAGCCACCTAGAACTTCAAATTGATGTTGATGTCTTTGAATTCATCTTAACCTCGTCGAACCACCTCAACCTTCGACTTCTTGTCAATTCCTTCGAATTCATCTTTACCTGGTCGAACCACCTCGAATTTAGAATTTGACTGTCAGTTTATCCAACTCGACTAGAATTTCACTTTGAAGAATACAACATCCCAAAATATTTATCTTCTCGACAAAAATTCTCAAGTTGTATTGCATATAGAATATGGACACATAGTCCGGTGTGAACTCCACCTTTTTTCCTGAGCCTCAGTGCATAATTTGATACACCGATGGAAGATTAACGAAAATTTGAGGAAAATGGAGAACGTTCTCAAAACTTCCATGATGTATTTTTACTCTCTCTTTTCCAGCGACCTTGATTGGAGAGTCATCCCCCATGAGGATAGGAGGACCATTTCATGGAGTCAAAGAAGATAATATATCATGTGTGGTAGACATATGATGGGATGTGTCTGAATCCACATTCTAGGCATCATGTGAAGATTGAAAAAAAAATAATGCATGATTATTAACTTTGGGAGAATGATCTTCTAGATTCTTCTTATAACCCTTGAGAATTTGATCCCAAAGGTTGTTATTTTGAAGAATATGAGTCATAAGGTCTATCTACTTCTTCATGCATGTGGATTCTAGATGGAATCCTCAATTGCAGTAGGTAAACTTTTGTCCTTTCTTTCCTTTTCCACTTTTAGATCCCGAGGAATCATTGAAGGGTTTGGAGTACACTTCATTCTTAGAATCTACATGTGCCTTGGTTTTTCCTTTCACCTTGGATTTCTGATTTTGAGAACTAGTTCCATCATGCACAACAAGTGCATGCTCTTTCGATTTTTTATTACACCCATTTTGATGAGTTTATATTGCTCCTAAATCAAGGCCTCAATGAAGGTATCAAAACAAGGCATAGTATAGTATGCTCCAATAGTCAATCTCTGAGTTTGGAATGTGGAAACAAAGACAGATTATTCTAGACCAAGTTTCAACAAAATGGTAAGAACCATTCTCTTTTCCTCATTTGATTTGTTGACCCCTCAAGCCTTGAGTTGAAGAAGCAAATCCTTGTACTTTGTGAAGAAATATTGGATGTTTTCACAACTTTTAGGATCCAATGCAAGTAATTAGACATGTGGTTCAGATCACATTTGGAGTTCTAAGAGTTGATACATGAAACAACAACTCAGGGACATGTGCATGAAGAGGGATCCATAAGACTCATCCATTCTATTGAGATATTTGTACTTTTCAATGGCTAATCTAGGTTTTGTTTCCATAGGCATGGTCAACTTGTATAATCCTCTAACGCTGAGAAAAATATCCATCTTTTTCTTCCATTAAAAGTAGTTTTATGGGGTGAGAATTGGAGATGATGGAGATTCCATTCTTCATGTGTTCTTCAATACCGAAAAATAAAAATGTTGGTGCACATTTTTCCTAGCATCCCATGAGCTTTGATTCCATGTAAAATGCTGTGAGTACCTACACAAGATATCTATATAGTATAAGAACAAACACAACTTGCAAAGGTAAGAAGATGAGAGACAAATTAGAGACAAAATAATAAGAATTGTATTAACCAAATGAATGAATGATATAATACACATGATATACTATGTATATCTCAACTAATGCACCATAGTGGTGTTATAGAGAGATTTGGACACACTCAGGTAGTTACAGGAGTTAACTACCACCTAGTCCTAGTCAACTAGTCATGGAATCTTCGGTTAATTGGACAATCTAGAGTGAAATGAGGAGGAGATCAATAATGAACAAGGAATGTGCCTTCCTGGTGATGATTCAAAGATAACTGCAAATTAATAGTGATTATCCCGATGTTACTTGGTGATAAAACCAAATTTATCCTAAATGACTCCACTCTGCTAGTCAATTGAAGAAAATATTATCCTATAATGTAGGAGAGGTTCCTAAAACGCAAGAGATACTCAATAATGACTAATAAACATAGGAAAATAGGGAAAAAATATCCTAGGTGTGTGCAATATCTAGAAAAAAGAACAAAATGGATTTGATATGAGGACTCCTTTTCATCATAAGGCCTCCATAAATCCCATTAGAAACCTGGTGCAGACCACCGACCCTGGGGCTGAGATCCGCTCAGGATCTTTTCCAAACCTCCACAAGAGTTAGAAGGGACTCTTTTTCTTTGACCATGCAAGAGATTGGGTCTCACGAGTTCGATTCTTTCAACACAATGCCACCACTCTCTACAAAAGTCGATACACAAAGTTCCGAATGGGAATAAGGGATAAGCACTTCTCCCTTAGCCCCCCCTTGCAATATGACCAAAACCAAGGCCTAGCGCGAGCCCTTTTGCGACTCGTGACTTCACGAGCTGGAAAGTCGAAGACTCTCGACTCCTCTTGCTCCAAACCTCCAAAGAGCGATAAGTCAACAGAGTGTTGACTCCTCCCAAGTGACGTTTCCATGCCAACTGTTGCCCACTTTCACCTTTTTTTCATGCCACGTTAGCGCCACCTATCAACCACGTGGTCTCCACTTACGGGATGTGCCACCTATGCGCACGAGCCCTCGATGCTCGACACTTCGCGACTTTCATGATCCCAATACAATGCTTCCCAACCTTCAAACCCAAATGCGATACCATGCAAGGTTCGATCCAACGGTTCTCTCATGGTCAAGATCCAATGGCTAGGATCTTTTTCCCGGCACTTCGCAACTCGGGACTTGGAGCGACCAAGGATTTGGCCTGTCCTCCAAACTCACAAACAACGAATTCACGAAATGATCCAACAGTGTGGGGTAAGCTACGATCAATGGCTCACATTGACCCTATACTCCTGGGTGATGGGTTTCTCTGGCCTCTAACCACCTTGCAACTCCTGCAAATCCTACGATCCTCGCGATCTTGCGAGTTCTACATGAATAATTTAGACTGTCTCTCTTTGTCTCGAAAACCTTTGATTCTCAACTTTGGCAAAGGCGCTTGGACCTGTTCCTTTCTTGATTTCAATCCAATTCGAACTTCACTCAACCTCTGCAACCTCCAAACGAAATCGATTGTTCGGGTCTTCGACCTTTCCTTAGAAAATTCTGGGCTTCAAGCCTTCTTTGTGCACGAATCTTGCGCGCTTAATGATGACTCATGGTTATCCTTTGAGATAATATCTATGCACTCTTTACAACACAGAATTCTTCAACTCCTCTGCGAGTCTGAAGAAATATTTCCCTCTTCTCCCAGCCTGCGCACACTTTGTATGGCTCTGTTCTCTGCTAGCACTCTTGCCTGTAAACATACAATTGAGTCCTTCTTGAGAGTTCTGATATGAAATCTAGAACCTGTTTGATGCACTCCTTGCAGACCCTCCACTGCACTCTTTTCATAAGTTCTCAGAAAGAGAAACAATTGGAACTCATTCTCCCTTTGTCCAGAACTTGAACACTCACCATAGATTAAAGAGCATGCACACACACATAAAATTAAAACAAAATGCATACAAAGAACATAAATAGCCTACAACATACCATTTAATAGGTGGTTCCAACAACCATAACAAACACACAGATTGGAATCAAATCTTTCTTCTATTAATTCCAGTGCTTCTATACATGGCCAATAGAAACTAAAATGCATAAAATTATTTGTTCTCCTATATATTCTTCTCTGCAGCTCTACAACTTACAAATTCTGAATTATGATACAAAGATACAAGGGTTGAGGGTGTCTATCATCCATTTTCCCTCCTAAGCTCCTAAAATTGTCTAATTTATCATTTAAATCTACCTACTTGCATTAAACAAAATTAAATTCCTATTACATCCACGGATAGGAACATACGCCCCAAAATCAGTCTGGATCTTCAAGATATAAATGAAATTTCACTTTCCTCCTGTCCATTACATTAATGTTTCATATTTTAAATTTCAAAACGTTTTCGCAAAAACGTGCTCAAATTACATTTGCGCGTCTAGTTGTCTCCTTGAATTTAGGCACGCACTTGGGATTTATACGATGCTCCTGCATCATACTCCCTCACTTGAAAATATTCATGAACTCTCGTTCATGAGCTCTTGCATGCTCTATCCATGCCTTTGAATTTCTGCTTCATTTTCCCAGCTGGCATCTTCAACTGGATGTCCTTTCCACTTGACCAAGTATTCAAAATACTCCTTCCTCCTTGTCTTTTTGCTAATCCTTTTGTCAATTATTCTTTCCATCTGTGGCTTTTCAGCTACAAGCATTTGTTTTGTTCATTGAATCTTTTTCTGTTCATCTTCTGCTCCTGCTTCTTCATCTCTATAAGGGTACAAATACACGACATTGAATATCGGTGATATTCCTACCCCATCGGGTAATTTAATCTCATATGTGTTTGTTCCAAATTTTCTTATGACCTTGCATGGTCCAATCTTTTTCATCTTAAGCTTGTTATATGTTCCCCTTGGGAACCTTTCCTTCCTCAAATGCACAAGAATCAAATCGCCAACTTCAAATTGAAGTTCTTGCCTGTGTTGATCTTCTCTACACTTGTACTCTTGACTTGAACTCTGCAACCGCTCCTTAATTCTGTTGTGAAGCTCCTTCATTCCTTTTGCAAAGTCCTTCGCACTTGCACTCCTGAATTCAACTTGTTCTGAATCTTTCAATTCAAAAACTCCCCTTGGTTGCATTCCATATACAATATGGAATGGAGTGTGCCCTGTGCTTTTGTTAAATGAATCGTTGTAAGAAAATTCTGCCTGTGGTAGAATATGATCCCATTGACTATGGTGTTCAGTCACTAGGCTCCTTAGAAAATCTATTCACGACCTCTGTCTTTCCATCCATCTCAGGATGATACACTAAACTGAAAGACAAGTTTGTCCCCAACTTCTTCCATAAGGTCCTCCAGAAATGTCCCACGAACTTGGTGTCTCGATAATAAATAATACTCCTTGGCAAGCCGCGAAGTCTGACGACTTCCTTGAAAAACAGGTTCGCAATATGAGTTGTGTCACTGGTTTTCTGGCATGGTATGAAATGTCCCATCTTTCAAAATATGTCTACCAGTAAAAAGATTGAATCATATCCCCTTTGCATCCTTGGAAGTTCCAATATGAAATCCATGCTCACGACATCCCACAACCTTTCGAGTATGGGTAAGGGCTGGTATAACCCTGTGCTCTGCCTTTTTCCTCTCGTGTGCTGGAAAATTCTGCACTTGTCCACAAATTTCTTCACATCTGTCCTCATCCCTGGCCAATAATATGAGACATTCATATTTGAGAACGTTTTTTCATGACCGAAGTGTCCAACCAATCCTTCGCTGTGTTTTTCCTTCAGCAAATTCTCCCTCATGGAGCATTTCGGTATGCATAGCTGGTTACCTTTGAACAATAATCCATCCTGGATCATATACTCAGTCCATTGACCTCTGTCCCTGAGAATTGGATTCTCAAATGCCTCATATGCTTCTCTAAAATCTAGATCATCCCTATACATTTATTTGAGGTTATCAAAACCCAAAGTCTTGACTTTGAATTCCTGCAATAGCAAAGATTTCCTGGTCAAAGCGTCAACCACTTTGTTAGCAGTTCCAGAAATATGTTTAATCACAAAAGTAAAATTATGCATATATTCAACCCATTTAGCATGTATTTGGTTCAACTTCTCATGTCGAGTCATGAATTTCAAAGCGTGATTGTCGTTGTACAAAATGAACTCTTTTGGAACCAAATGGTGTCGCCATTTCTTCAACACTTGTATGACCGCATAAAACTCCTTGTCATATGTTGAGTATCTGATCTTTGATTCAATCAATTTCTCACTGAAATATGTGATCGACCTGTTATCCTAGCTCAAGACTGCTCCAATGGAAAATCCACTCGCATCACACCTGACCTGAAATGTTTTGCTGAAATCTGGAAAAACCAGAATTGGTTACTAAGTGATCTTCTTCTTCACCAAGTTGAAGCTCTTCTCCACTTCGTCTGTCCAGTGAAAAGATTTATGCCGCTTCTTCACCGTATCCATCATCATTGCACTAATTCCACTGAATTTTCCGATGAATTTCTTGTAGAATCTAGCCAACCCATGGAATCTTCGAACTTCGAAAATAGTCTTCGGCGATGGCCAATATCTAATCACCTTTATCTTCTCAGGATCCATTTTCAATTCATTTGCAGAGATAACAAAACCCAAATAAATGAGTTATGTCCTCATGAATGATGATTTCTTCATATTGATCAACAATTTCTCTTACTGTAATCTCCTCATCATGACAGTTAAATGTTTTAAGTGCTCCGCTTCAGTTCTACTAAAAATTAGTATATCATCCAGATATAAAATCACAAATTTTCCAATGAAATCCTTCAGGACTTCATTCATCAACCTCATAAAGGTACTCGGTGCATTCGTCAAGACAAATGGCATGACAAACCATTCGTGCAAACCTTCGTTTGTTTTGAATGTCCTTTTCCATTCATCACCTTCCCTCATCCTGATTTGGTGATAGCCACTTTTCAAATCAATCTTCGAAAAATATTTGGCTCCACTCAAGCAATCCATCAAGTCATCCATCCTTGGCAATGAAAACCTATATCTGATGGTAATCTTATTAATTTCCCTTGAGTCTGTACACATCCTCTAGCCTCCATCTTTCTTTGGGTTGAGCACTGTCGGAACAACGCATGGACTCAGGCTCTCCCGAATTAATCCTTTATCCATTAAGTCCTGGACCTGTCTCTTAACTTCCTCATTCTCTTGCGGCATCAACCTGTATGCTGCTTTGTTCAGCAAGCTAGCTCCAGGTATAAGATCAATATGATGGCTTATACTCCTGATAGGTGGCAATGAATAGGGTAGTTCATCCACTACTATGTCAGCGAACTCTTCTAGAAAACCCTGGATTTCTTCCGAAAAATAATCTATTCTAGTGTCGTTCAAAACAATTTTGGGATTCCTAACCACAATGAATTGCGCGTCTTCTTTCTTCTTAAATTCCTTAAGAAGTTTCTTCCCACTCATGAGAAGTACTGTAGTTTTCATCTCTGGTTTCACTTCTTTATCCTTAATCGGTGCAAGATACCGGATCTAATAAATACGCAGAACAGAAATAAAATGCTAGGAATGGCAGAATAATAGTAATATAACCAGCATAATCATCCACAATAACAGAGAAATAATATGAGAACAACAACTGAAATAGCACTTTGATTCAGAAAGCAATGTTCATAGGCCTCTTCGAGGGGGCAACCTCTAGTCGAGCAACGCTCTGTTACAATAATTTCCAAGATAGGGCTTTTATACCCTCGACCCTTATTTATACTAAATATGTCTATTAATAGAAGCATCTAGAGGAAGATCCTTCTAAAAGTGGAAGCTTCTATTAGGTCTTCTTACATCCACATTATTCTATTTTATTGAAAGGCCTTATTAATATTGACCTTTATTACATCCGAATACAATGATCTACCTATGTAAGGGTTAGGACCTTAACATGTCCGCCCCCTTAAAAATAGCCTTGTCCTCAAGGCTTGAGATGTGGAAACTATTGCAGAATGGTAGTTGGTTCCCAAGTGGCATCTACTGGAGTCATATATTTCCAGTGTACTAGCACTTCCTTGATGGTTCTCTGATGCAAGCAACGCTCACGCTGGTCCAAAACTGCTTCTAGCTGTAGCCAAATGGATCCTTCTTCAACTAACTCTGGAAGGTTGGTTTGAATTTGGCACCTGGTTCCAATCACCTTCTTCAAGCATGAAACATGAAAAATAGGATGTAGCTTCAACTGACTAAACAGAGATAACTGATATGCGACTTGTCCCATGCGCTTGAGAACTATGTAAGGGCCATAAAATTTGGGTGCTATCTTCTAACAATGCTCAGCCTTGAGGGAAGTTTGGTTATATGGTTGCAGTCTCAGAAACACTTGATCCCCTTCTGCAAATTGAATTCGGAGAGACCTTGATCTGCTTGTTGCTTCATTCTATTATGTGCCATGACCAAGTTCTCTTTAAGGGTACGAAGGATATCCTCTCGGACTATAAGTGTTTGGTCAACC
>JASDQU010372158.1:30493-44975 GCA_032191745.1 Picea mariana | reverse complement strand
ATGTTATAGTTGTATTGGTCAATGTAAGAATACAAAAAAATGTTTTCCCCATGGTCTATGATTCATATTTTGTTAAACAAAATGATGCTTGTCTACCAAAAATGCAATTCTATCCTTTCATGAGGATTGTGAACTTTTACTAGTATAAAGCTTAATTTAAAAAACATGCCAAAACCATTACCTTATCATTGTCTTTTCTCCAGATCCATTAGCCCATACAACTTGATAAGAGTTTTCCACGAGATGCATTTCTATCACCAAGACCTGCATGAATCATAAAAGACAAATTCTTTATATGAGTAAATAGTATAGAAGCAAATAAACATGCATTTAGTTATGTAAAATACTCTAGAAAATACTTAAGTGGTAGCATACCTTAATGAGATTCTCTTTGTTTCGAGAATAGGTTATTCTCTACTGAACAGGGCCAACCACATGAAGGTGGAAGCTCATATGGCCCCTCCCCCCCCTCACATCGCTCTCAATTCCCCATACCCAACAAATTATTTTGTTTATATAGAAAACATATAGACATTCATGCATAACTAGGATAGTCATCAAAACATATGAACATATAAACATTGAATCATAATGTTGTAATTCATATAAAAAATGTTTCATACTAGAAACATCCATAAACATCCAAATACAAGTCATGAATTGATACATCTAATTTTTCTTTGATTTATGTTTTTTTACATTCATAAAATTGACAATTGGGGTATCATAATCATCCTTTGACATTATCTTTCTTGTGCCCTGTCCTTATATTGTTTTTTATTCCATGCGCTCATTTACCATACTTTTGGTACGTCACTAAGAAGGGCGTCGAGGCATCTGTGCAGGGTCGTGAACTGCAACAATGAAAATGATCATATCGATATGTTGAAATATAATTGAAATAGCTAATTCATTATTTTGATTAACATTGTATTATTGCTCTTTACTTGTCTATGTAGCTATGACAGTTGGTGCATTAATTTCTTCTCCACTTGGTTCCTCTCATAGTTCACCCTCCTGAGCTACATTATCTTCAATTTTGAGAAGATAATATATAAATATAAGTCAAGAAATAAATATCTACATTCACAGAAAATATTTCTAATACTGAAGCATACATACCAGAATGGGTACTCTGCTCCCCACTATCATTGGACATGTGCACCCTTGTATGAAGTGGTGTCTGGTGAATATCGCTAGATTCACTGCTACAGTTGCACTGTTTCTTGAAAACAAACATAAATACTTAGTTAAGGGTGAAATAATAAAATATGAATAGACTTTACAAGAATTCTACTATAGTTTCCTTATTCATTTTATTTACCATGTGAATGGGGAGATTGGAGTCTGCCCCAAGATTTTCCTATATTCAATCACACTTTTAAAACTATGCTTGTAACCAAGCTTTAGGTCCTCCTCGGTGGCAATGGTGTCAAACATATTTAACTGCAACACATAACACCATTAAAAATACCAATAACAAAAACATTTATTTGTTCACTACTCTTAAACAAATATTAACCACAGTTAATCATTTAAATCTTACGATTTAAGATTTTAGTTTTCCATAGCCACCTTGGCCTAGTTTATGCTGCCCATGCTTTTCCACTCTAGCCTTGGTTGCTTTCGAGGTGTTTGGTAGCCTACATATGGAATTTTTGAAAAAAATAGATATCAGAATTGTTACTTAAAACAAGAAAGAAAAACATAAATGAGCATATTTCACTAATAATATGACATGTGTTGTACCTTGCTTGACCAACTCGTGGATGTATTCTTTATTTTTTAAACAAGTTCTCCTTTGCATCCTCTATCAGGGCCTTCCACTCTTTCTCCGGAACCATGGGAGGGTGCTCATGCTTGAGGTCTAATTGCAATTTCTCCCTATATTGGGCCTTGGTATATTTTAAATTCTCGTCGACTAAGTTTGTAACCACTTTCTTGTTGAAAGTGTTGTTGAACAAGTTTACCATGTGGTCTATTAAATCATATTTATTTTTTCTATATTGGACATTCCACCGTGTGCGAATGGCGGGTCCAAACAACTCCAATCCTTTTCCATTTAAGTTTCTATAGAAAACATTGTTTCCTACAGAAATGTGTTATCCATTAATTTATAATAATCTCAACAAATGTCCATTTCAATTTCATGATAAAAATGAATCAATTAATTAACAATTACCTACAATATTATGAATATTGATCAAAACACATGCGTCATCCACTAGAAAGGTGAAAACTAGTGATCCAATTCTTTTAATTCATTCTGCTCCATGCAAAAAAGTTTCCTCTCCATTTGCACTACATTCCTCTCTGGAGTCATGTGGAGTACTAGGCTCCAGCTCATCATGCTCCAGTGTGTCATGCTGGTCAAAATCATTGCACTCATCAATGGATTCGAGGGGAACCTTGGGAGGCTAAAAAATCCTCACTTGTACTTTTCTATGTCGACATTTTTGTTGCATTGGACCATCACTGCTACCTATAGCAGTTGCAGGATCGACAGATTCCTGACGCATGGGGTTTGAAAACTCCTACAAACAAAAAAATTTACTTTATCAGATCATATAGAAAATATAAAACAAAAAAATAGATATGAAATTGTCAAAGCTAATAAAAATATGTGAAGATGTCACTTACCCCAAAATTAGTTATTATATTTTGTAGCTCTACAATTCTTTCCCTTTCCTCCTGTGTCAGGGGTCTTTTGCTAAGAAAACCTAGATATTCTATGTTTTCCTTCTTCAAGGCCTTCGATACAATTATTATTGGGTTAGTGGAATAAAATATTTCATCCTCATCAATATCCTTAGTGGGATCCTTCCCACATTGACCCCGACAGAATACATTGATGAATAAAATTAATGTGATGAACTTTAACATTTCATAAATTTAGTTATTGTAGTCATAATTTATTACTGTATTTAACATTTACTTGTTGAGGAACATCAGGTGCCTTTCCACGGTCACCCTAGAAAGATGTAGCAGGTGATTATCGGCCACAGTCACCCTAGACAAAAGTTGACACAATAAATCAATCAACAAAAGTTATGGAATTCACCTGCAACATTTAAAAAATGAAATATTGGAGTAATATCAGAAAAAAAAAATAATGAAATTTCAAAAATTTAGTTGTTGTAGTCATAAGTTGTTACTTTATTTAACATTTACCTGTTGAGGCACAGCGGGTGCCTTTCCACAGTCACCCTAGATAGATGTAGTGGGTGATTTTCTACCATGGTCACTCTGGATAGAAGTTGACACAATAAATAAATCAACAAAAGTTATGAAATTCACCTATAACATTAAAAAAATGAAGTATTGCATTAATATAAGAAAAAAAATAATGAAATTTCAGAAATCTAGTTGTTGTAGTCATAATTTGTTATTGTATTTAACATTTACTTGCTGAGGCACAACGGGTGCCTTTCCATGGTCACCCTAGATAGATGTAGTGGGTGATTTTCGGCCACACTCACCCTGGACAGAAGTTGACACAATAAATCAATCAACAGAAGTTATGAAATTCACCTGTAACATTAAAAAAATGAAATATTGCAGTAATATAAAAAAAATGAAATTTCAAAAATTTAGTTGTTGTAGTCATAAGTTGTTACTGTATTTAATATTTACCTTTTGAGGCACATTGGGTGCCTTTCCATGGTCACCCTAGATAGATGTAGCCTATGATATCTCACGGTCACCCTGGATAGATGTTGACACAATAAATTATTCAACAAGACTTATGAAAGTAATTGTAAGATTAAAAAAATGAAATATTGCAGTAATATAAGAAAATAAATAATGAAAAATGAAATATATGCAGTAAAAAATTCAAATATTGCAGCGATAAATTATAACAATGATTGATCAAAGGTTGAGTTGAATGGTATGTAAGATATTTACCCCCATAGTTGCACCCCCTCCATCTATTCAATTAAAGTTGTAATCGATCAACAACTCTTCACTTGGAACTATTGTTTTTGTTGCACATACAAATATACGATTTCCTTCATGTCCCTCAAATATGAAATTCAGTTTTTTAGTTTTTTCCAATGGTCATGTACTATTTATAAAGCCCACAATGTTTCCAGTAGCTTTTGGCCTTCCATCAATATACATAGTTGCCCCTTTATTTTGATTGTTATCTACTAGTTGTATATAATTTACGGTAACTCTGTATCTCCACATACTTCGAATATATCGGACCAACATCAACCAGTGATTGTATTTGTATAATGGTCCGACATACTCCATGAATTCAGTTACAGTGCCATAGCCAACCTTTATGCCATCCATGGAAAATAACCCCAATCCATGTAAGGATGAAGGAGCAATGCGATACATCCTCCCACTGATGAAGAATGTTGTGTCCACTTCAGGTAGCTCCTTAGGTGCCCATCATTGCACTAGATGTCTATACCTCAAGGGAAACTCAATGTCACCTATCCTCTTAGCATCATAATTACATGACCCTCCGTTGGCAATAAAAAATTGCATGCGTATACGAAATAGTTTCCTTACCTTTTCATATTTAGTTGATCCAGAATCGGTAGATCTAGTACAACATGTCTCACTTTCAACCTCTCTTAGTATATATTAATCATAACTTGAGGAAGATATATCCAATAGATACCTATTTGGTGGTACCTACACTTGTTAAAACAAGAAGATAAGTTATCATGCGAATATAAGTTTGTGGTACCAACACTCAAAAAAATGAGAAGATAAGTTAGCGAGCAAATATTTAGGGAACCCATGTTTTTCTTGGAGAATACACTTGATTCTATTGTATGTAACAAACTCATTGGGGTCCTTGTTTACTTGATTCATATCATACTTGGCATCTCATTATTGTTATCTTGGTATGCTTTGGGGTGTGAGTCTTCTCTTTTATAGTTTCATATAGTTGCATAGTTGCATAAGTTGCATTTACTTGTATATAGTTGCATAAGTTGCATATAGTTTCATATAGTTGCATAGTTGCATAAGTTGCATTGTTTCATAAAGTCGCATGTTGCATAAAGTTGCATAAAGTTGCATAATTTGGATGTTGTGTAAAGTTGCATAAGTTGCATTTTTGCATAAAGTTGCATAAAGTTGCATAAGTTGCATAGTTGTATAAATTTGCATAAGTTGCATAGTTGCATAAAGTTGCATAAGTTGCATAGTTTCATAAAGTTGCATAAGTTGCATAGTTTCATGTTTCATAAAGTTGTGTAGTTGCAATAAGTTGCATAAGTTGCATAAGTTCCGTAGTTGCAGAAACTTGCATATAGTTTCATAAGTTGCATTGTTTCATAAGTTGCATAAAGTTGCATGTTGCATAAAGTTCGCATAAAGTTGCATAATGTTGCATAAAGTTGCATAAAGTGGAAACCCATGTGTATTTCCACTTTTCATCGATATAGGGGCATGTTGGGTTCCCACAATGGTTATCAAGAAAATAATTATCACATGGTGAATTCCATCCTTATGTCAGGGTACTTGCTAGAGCAAACTTTTCTCATGAGTACCCTCCTATTTTCTTATGCATATTTGCTTTGCCAATTAGTGTCACCTTATTTTCTTTGTTTCCAATTGTTTCTTTTCTTTTCAATATTCTTCATGTAACTTGTTTCTATTCTATTCCATGATGTATATCTCATGCAATGGGAGTGAAACTTAGTTTATGGTTTCTACACTTCATAGTGTATGGTTTCTACACTTCATATTGATCATACACATATCACATCACATATTGGTCTGTAGAGTATTTCATGGTGCATTTCCCATACACAACCTACACTAGGAAAACACATAGGTCCTCCTAGTGATGGATCATTTTGTGTTGAAACCCCTCATTTTGAGTCCTTTAACTTAGTCTAGATGTGTGATTATGTATTTCCATGTGATTTATAGTGCCATAATGCAGCCCTATTTTCTGTTTATCCTTCCTTGGTCATATGTTTGTCTATGGTAGATGCTTTGGCCAACACATTTAGGTCCCTCCCTTACCAGTTATGACCTCTCTTGGGCCTTGTGCACTAGTTGGGGTCTTTTTTAGTTGAGGATCCTTCCTTGGGTTCCCAAACTTCCCTAATCCATTAGGGCACACTCTTCAATGCATAAAATAAAATAAATTGTTGCGTAGTTGCATAAAGTTGCGTAACTTGAATAAAGTTGCATAGTTGCATGTTGATTTATAAAGTTGGATAGTGATCTGGTGGTGTGTAGGAAGAGGCCTGGCACCTTCAACATGATCATTCTCCTCCAACTATCCAACTTTAAATTTGTGTAAATTGCATAAAGTTGCATAAGTTGCAAGTTGAGAAATCAAGGGATTCCACCAACACTCATTTAAATTTATTTTTAATTGCTTGTCAATACTTCTTTTAGTTTGTTGATATTGAGCTCGCACATGAGGTAGTTTATATCTATGAGGATTTAGGATCAATTTTTCAAGATTGAATTTGATGTGTAAATATTTATGAATGTATTGGATCCCTTAATGACTCCTTAGTATTGTTGACGAGTTGAAGAAGTTTTGAAATGATCAAGCAACCATGGAAACTCAATGTTTCATAGAATAAGAGTTTAATTTTTTTATGAGTAATGGATAATCCACATTGTAGAATCTCCTTCAATATTTTGTTGTTATCTCTATGAACCATTTTGTCAAGAAAACATCTAAGTCATTGACTTGAAGGACTTGTTGATTTCCCAATCCATCATTTTTCCTCATGATAGATAAATCACTAAGTCAGGAGACCAAAATTCCTTTAAAAGTTAGTAATTTAACATTCATCATTGAAGTAAGAAATGAAAGGTGTCAATTGTTTTGTATATTTGGATAATTTAGCCAAGAAAAGGAAAATTTCTAGGTTGGGAGGCCATTGAGTCTCCAAAACTAGTGACTAAACATTCTTAAGCCTTAAGGTATACAATTTACCCCCAAAAGAAAAATAAATTATTTAGTGAGGTTACTCATTGTCCAAACCAAGCAATTGAGGTTATTGACCCTTGCACTCAACAAAATTCCTCCTTGGGGTAAATCACTCACTTGTCCTTATTTGTACTTATGATCTCTCTTGGGCCTTGTGTACTAGTTAGGGTATTTTTTAGTTTAGGATCCTCCCTTGGGTCCCCAAACTTCCCTAATCCATTAGGGTTCACTCCTCAATGCATAAAATAAAACCAATTGTTGCGTAGTTCCATAAATTTGTGTAAGTTGCATAAGGTTGCATAGTTGCGTGTTGATTTATAAAGTTGGATAGTGATCTAGTGGTGTGTAGGAAGAGGCCTAGCACCTTCAAAATGATCATTATCCTACAAATATCCAACTTTAAAGTTGTGTAAATTGTATAAAGTTGCGTAAGTTGCAAGTTGCGAAATCAAGGGATTCCACCAACACTCATTTAAATTTACTTATAATCGCTTTCCAATACTTCTTTTAGTTTGCTGATATTGAGCTCGCGCATGAGGTAGTTTATATATATGAGGATTTAGGAACAATTTTTCAATCCTAAATTTGATGTGTAAATATTTACTAAGGTATTGGATCCCTTAATGAATCCTTAGTACTGTTTACGAGTTGAAGAAATTTTGAAATCACAAAGAAACCATCGAAACTCAATGTTGCATAGAATAAGAGTTTGGTTTTTTTATGAGTAATGGATAATTCACATTGTAGGATCTCCTTCAATATTTTGTTGTTATCTCTATGAACCATTTTGTCAAGAAATCATCTAAGTCGTTGACTTGAAGGACTTGTTGATTTCCCAATCTATCAGTTTTCCTCATGATAGATAAATCACTAAGTCAGGAGACCAAAAGTCCTTTAAAAGTTAGTAATTGAACCTTCATCATTGAAGTAAGAAAAGAAAGGTGTCAATTTTTTTGTATGTTTGGATAATTTAGCCAAGAAAGGGAAACTTTCTAGGTTGGGAGGTCAGTGAGTCTCCAAAACTAGTGACTAAACCTTCTTGAGCCTTAAGGTATACGATTTACCCCCAAAAGAAAAATCACTTATTCAGTGAGGTTACTCGTTGTCCAAACCAACCGATTGAGTTTATTGACCCTTGGACTCAACAAATTTCCTCCTTGCGATAAATCACTCACTTGGTGTTGTTGTCTACCTTCCAAACTGAGCGATTGGACTTTTGGTTCACAAACTCATTAATTATCATTTAATTTTTGGATGCTTTCAAAGTGTAACTCCCATATTTCTTGGAAGATATGTATTTTCAAAGCCAGAAACTACCCTATATGTCCTTATTTATCCTTTTCTTCATTGTGGTGACTTTCTTCTTCTTCCTTTGTTTTTTTTTTTCTTTACTCAATGTGTTTTTCTAGTCTAATCATATCCAAAGTGATAACCACAAGTAGTTGAGCATTTTACCCATTTCCAGAGTGATGCACACTACCTAAAGCCACAAGATTATTGCCACCTATATATAAAATCAATTTATATTCCATTGGGTTTACAAGGTTTCATTTTCAAGTTTTAATGGTTTTCCATAGTTGGTTGTTGAAAACAAGATTCTGAAACCCTATGGAAATGTATTTTCATCTCTAGATTGAGGATGTTGTTTTTCTTGGTTTTAAAAGATATCCATCAACCAAGAAAATCAATTTCTAATGTAATGGTTATTAGAGATTTGAAAAGTAGAAAAGAAATTGATCTACAAACAAATATAATGCATTTGAATAATTGGGCATCACCATAGTAAACTAGAAATTTTTATAATGCATTTGAATAACCCTCACATTTGAATAAATTGGGCATCACATTTGAATAATCCATTTGAATAAATTGGGGATCACATTTGAATAATGCATTTGAATAACCCTCACATTTCGTATTGGAAATTTTTATGAAGAACTTGGAGAAATGGATTTTGAAGTTTGGCATATCATGTTTCAAGGCATTGTCATTCATGAGATTGTAAGGCATTGTCTTAGCATTTTATTTGGTGCGTATTTTTGCTTAAGGTTAGGGAATGTAATTCAAGCCCTTGCAGAGCTATCAAGGAGGTCATTGGAATAATTGATGCGTTGATGGAAGGGATTCAAGGCCAAGATCCATACACCAAAGGATTTTCCTCTAAAAGGATAAAAAAAATCACCAAAGACGATGATCATTAAATGCTAGCATTGTCTTGAGAGACAACTCTTTCTTCATGGTGCAATAGACCTCTAGTCAAAGTTCAATGGGGGCATGAATTCTTATTTATTATCTAAGGTAGATGAGGTTTTTCCAACTCTAATATTGGTAAACATGTTACATCTAGATTTGGGTTTTCTAGGAAGATAACAAGCAACATGGACATTGTCACCAAATTTGACTTTGACACATATTGATTTGAATAAGTATCATATGGTGTTTTAACACTTCTTGAAGTTTACATATGGTCTAAATTTTTGATGATTATGATTATAGATGAGGCCACATTTACAAGAAAACTAGAGATCAAGGTGGGGTTTTTTTCATTGGCCACCGATTCTTAAAGAGGACAAATCTTAAGAACCTTCAGATACTACAACACATTATTGGAATTATAGATGATAAGGATGGATAGTTTTATAATTATTTGGGTTTCTTGATTGAAAATGAAGTTCAATATACTAGTTAGATTCAAAATAATATTCACCTTGATTAAAAATGAAGTTCAATGATGACTCACCAATAGGGAGAAAAACTTACCATTTACTCTGTAATGTTGCTCTTCGATGGTCCCTCCTCTGCTATGATGCCCTGGTTGATTTCATGGATTCCCTACATTCTTCAATGTGATGTCCTTGATTTTGTGGATGCCCTACTCTTTGCATGGTTGATTTCATGGATGCCCTACTTGCTTCGCGATTTCGTGGATTCCCTACTTGCTTTAGTCAGTCACCAAGTCTCCACAGGTAGATCTGTCTCCACGGGTAGCATGTGTAGCTCGGTCTCCATGGGTAGCTTTGTCTCCATGCGAAGAGTGTCAAGGGTATACTCACTCCATCTATGTCTCCACGGGTAGCTCTGTCTCTAGGGTAGCTCTATCTCAAAATTAACAATGTGGCTCTGTCTCCATGACGTGGTGATTGTATTGTGAACAATGGGCGTGGGGATAGTTAATTTTCATTTGGTTATAATTTAAAATGGGCGTAGGGATAGTCTCTTTATTTCCCTAGTTTTTGTTTTTTAAATTCACAATAGTTTCTTTATTTCCCTACGTTTTGTTTTTTAAATTATTTTTTGGATTTTATAAATGATTTTTTTAAATGATTTTTTTGGATTGTGGAAAAAGGTTTAAATGAAAAAATGAAGATGGAAATTATCCTAATTCTATATTAAAGTTCAATAATATACCTTACTCATCTAAACATGGCTAAGAAAATGATCTATAGGTACCATAAAATTCAATGCAAGGTCCTGCACCCAAAACAACAACTAGAAAGTCATATTAGATGCTTCATGTCAACACAAAATAGTTTGAAAACATCTTGTTCAATGGAAACATCAATAATATTAAGTATGGAAATTTAATCCAAGGTATCTTCTTCAAGTCAAAGGTGTTGTTGGTAGAGATGAATCAAAAGGATCAATATTTCCAAAGGGATGGAGTCTAAGGGAATGACAGTGGAGTAGATAGGCCTAGGGTAAAATTCAATAGGAGGGCCATTATGGAGGTTATCCTAAGGACTATCTAAAAATCTCATGGCCTTTAAGAATTTTTCATCATTAGGAAAGATCATGGTCAAAGAAGTAGGACACAACACTTTTTCACATAGGGGGTGAAATTGGATTTGTTACCCCTATGTATAAATGTCTAGTTTTAATCTTCGATCCTAATTCATAAAATCAAATGGGAATGGTGAACATAGATCCATTGGTTTTTTCAACACCAGGTGAGATAGAAAATGTAGATAGGTAAAACAAGGATAACTTGTATGATTTTTATTCATTTCCTTAGTGGGAAAATGCCTCAATATTGATTACAAAAAGAACCCATCATTTATTTTGATACACTAGAATCTCTAGGGGTTGGCACTATAAAATCACGGCCCTAGAGAAACCATCCTTTTAATAAAACTAGGGAAGTATGTTACTCAGATAAAACCTACAAAGAGATAAGGATAATGAGAGTAGAAGGAAATATGGCACCAATGTTGCATATCCCTCTAATAAACCAACTGCTCAAGATTTCAATAGTGTATTGGTGAAAAACTCCTTATGATCCCCCTTGTTTTGTTGTTGTAGCTTCTTCATTTATAGACTCCCCTTCTCAAAATGGTGCATTAACTAAATCCTAGTTTTTTCTTGGATATGCTATGGTTGAATCCATGATTTGAGTATGTGGTTGGGTTGGTTAGGTTTTTCTTTTAACTTGTTCCATTTAAGTGAAAGAATCCATAATAAGAGGCAACCTAAAAATGTTTACTCATATGATCTTGTCCATATCTAGATTTAAGGTTGCTCCCTTTTAGTGTTGGGCTAGTGGTAATTTTGATCCTTATAATGGTTGTTGAGAGTGGACAATGGTTGACCATAAATGTTGTAATTAGGTCATGTGATTTCTTCATTAACTATCTCACAATGGAGAATTTGTATAGAGAAATTTAATAATCCATGAAGAATTGAGGCTTGTTGGCTATGAATTTGAATACCCATCTAGCCATGTAGTTGGATTTATAGGTTGTGGATAGGAGTGGCATCATACCTAGCCTTTGATAGGTAACTTGAAATTTTGATTGTTTCCTAAGATCTTCCCTTATTCGTATGAATTTTAAGACTGACTCCCTTTTGAAAATTAACAATGAATCGACCTAACCATAACCCCATGATTATATCCATTGGGTTGTTGAAACATGCCACTTGGAGACCCATGTATTATGGTGAATATCCTTGGTGAAGCCTTTGAGTGGAGTTCCTTTTTATTTCTCGAACACAACCACATGATAATTTATGATTGGATAGAACTGGTGATGGGGACCCTTGGCTGAATTTTCATGGGGGGGGGACTCCGATCTAGGTCCGAGCAGGTNTGCTAATAGGGTGAATCTTTTGTTCAATTAAATATCAATCACTGATCTGTATTAGTGAGTGGAATCTCGACTTATAAATATCTCATCTTTTGTTTTTGCAATATTTTACACAAGTGGGCAAAGGCTCATTCTTTATGGGAGTTGATATTAAAAAAATGATGGAAGTGGCCACATAATTCAATTGTGAAGCAAGTTTGTCCAACTAAATAGTAGGGATAGACTATGTGTGATCCACTAAAGTTGATACATTATCTTTGTTCAAATGTGATTTTGGATCATAATATGAGGATTGATTGATGGTGACAATGAATCCTTCATGTGGAAATTGCATCACAAAAAGAGTAAGTAATTATGACTTTCACGGTGTACATACAATTGTGCCCAAGGAACATGTTGGATTTTATTGGCATTGTCACAACCACTACATCAATTAAAACAATATTGTTACCAACCAAGGTATATTTGAGTCTAGAAACCCTTCCATATCATTAAGGCATGCA
The DNA here is from genome assembly GCA_032191745.1 of Picea mariana. NCBI lineage: Eukaryota > Viridiplantae > Streptophyta > Pinopsida > Pinales > Pinaceae > Picea > Picea mariana. The sequence continues at coordinate 32,466 of JASDQU010372158.1, read as the reverse complement.
AACAATCTATCCATCTCAAATTTCAATGCATATAGAAACATTTTGAAAGAATTTCAACATTGGCCTCATTCACATATTACTGTTGCCCATCAGGTTACTAGTGTACTTGAACTAGATTACATATGAGAATGAAGCTCCAAATGGGTGCCAAATGGAAAAATTGTAATACTCTAGGGTAACCCATCATAGGAAGCCTCCACCATTAAATTTTTTCAAAGTGAAGAATATGGAATAATGTACTAATGTTCAATAGGGATATTCCTAGGACAATTTTAAGGTGGAAAAAGGTTTAATAGACCTCACTCATATAAACATGGCTACGAAAATGATCTATACATACCATACAATTCAATGAAAGGTGCTACACCCAAAACAAAAATTGGAAAGTCATATTAGATGCTTCATGTCAACATGAAATAGTTTGACAACATCTCGTTCGATGGAAAAATCAATAATATTAAGTATGGAAATTTAATCGAAGGCATCGTTTTCAAGTTAGAGGTTTTCTTTGTAGAGATGAATCAAAATGATCAATATTTCCAAAGGGATAGAGTATAAGGGAATTATAGTAGTGGAGTAGATAGACCTAGGGTGAAATTCAATAGGAGATCCATTATGGAGGTTATCCTAAGGACTATATAAAAAGGTCGTGGCCTCTAATAATTTATCATCGTTAGGAAATATCATGATCGAAGAAGTAGGACCCGACACTTAATTATGAATAAGTAGGCCACATAATTCAATTGTGAAGGAGGTTTTTCCAACTAACTAATAGGGATAGACTATATATGTATGATCCACTAAAGGTGATACATTATCTTCAGTCAAATGTGGTTGTGGATCATAATATGAGCATTGATTGATTGTGACAATGAATCTTTCATGTGGAATTGCATCACAAAAATAGTAAGGAATTAGGACTTTCACGGTGTACTTACAATTGTGCCTACGGAACAGGTTAGATTTTGTTGGCATTGTCACAACCACTACATCAATTAAAACAATATTGTTACCACCCAAGGTATATTTGAGTATAGAAACCCTTCCATATCATTAAGGCATGTGACACAAATCCATATCATTAGTCCAATGTATTTTAGTTGTTTCCTTTAAAATACGATCGATATGCATAACGTCCATGCATCTAGTACTGCAAGGGAATGCAATAACGTCAATAAAGAAGTACTTGATTAATCACAGAAGCTTCAATATCAGTTATTTCTTGTCTTTTTTTTTTGTTCTCATCTAAGTACTCTTTAATCCATGTCAACAACAATGCATCCATTCATTGGGAACACTAAAACCCGACAAATCAATGACTCCACTAATTTAGGGTTTATGGTTTAAATGATGAATTGATGATGGAAGAAAGTGGGTGTGTGAGTCAAATTTGAGTCTGAAAACCCTCCCATATCGTTAAGTCATGCTAATAGTCTATCCATGTCAAATTTCAATGCATACAGAAACAATTTGAAAAGCTTTTAGTGTTGGCCCCATTCACAGGTCATTGTTTCTTGTGTCTAGTCCTAGTACAATTTCCTTGTAAACTTTGAATAAAATATTTGGAGAATGATAATTTTGAAGGTGTTAACCCTCTTCCTACACACCACCAAATCACCTCTCATTGACAGTCTGTGTATTGATCCCTTTCAGTTTTGGGTTTTTAGTATTTTCAATTGCACGCACCTTTCAATCTAGTCAAAGTTCAATTAATGTCTCATGTTACTATAGGGTTATAAAGCCTCATCCCAATTCCCATATTCCTCCAACATTGTGATATAATCATTTGGTGACAAGTGTCATGAACGGTGATGACTAAGACTAGGGGTAACTTTCAATTCAAGGCTAGGAATGACCAGGCCCACATCAAGTGAAGGAAGAAAATTAAGAAGGTACAAGTGTTGTCCCATTCCATGTCAAAAACAACACATCAATTCATTGGGAACACTAAAACTCGACAAATCGATGAATCC
>JASDQU010372158.1:3757-25868 GCA_032191745.1 Picea mariana | reverse complement strand
TATACAAAATAAAAACATATAAACATCATATAAAAGATATGAACACATACCTCTTCTTTTCAACAATTAAATATCAATCATCTTGTTCTTCATCTAGCTCAACATCTGTACTAGGATGACGCAGACCTCCCTGACCCTTGGGCCAAAGTCCACTCACAGGATCGTTCTTTGTCTCCTTTGAACCAAATCGTCTCTTTCGATTCCTTGCTGAAATCTCAATTCAATTGATCCACAGGTCCTTTCGGAAGCTCCCATGCACGAACAACACTAGGTGCAAGCTCCACTTCTCTGTGTGACCACAACACTATGAATAAGGCCTAACCTAGAAGGTGCTTGTCACAACTCGCCACTCGCGAGTTCGTGAGTCAAAACTCTTGACTCTTCCTTCCCAATCTCGCGATACCTGAAATGCCAATATGGGTATGGCTCTGTCCCTTGTCAACGCCCTCTACATGTGACCACTGGCTAGACTTAACACTAGCACCTCTCACTACTCGCCACTTCACGAGTTCCAACGTCGAGTCTCCATGCTCTTATCTCACGAATTCCCGAGATGTGAGAAGTCAACGCAGTGTTGACTCCTTTTGCTAGGCGACGCGTGTCCACCTATCTATCACACGAGCCCACCTTATGGTTCTAACATGTATCCCTCGTGCCCAGCTTCGACACTTCATGACTTCGCTTCTCGAAGTGATGCCTCCTTTATATCCCGACACCTGAAGTGCCGAGATCCCGAACTCCTCGTTACTCCTTATCACAATTCATGACTTTGGGACTTTCAGGACAAAGTCTCGACCTCCTATCCTCTGAACTTCCGAAATTCCGAGTTCCGACACACTTCACCAATAGCTGGCCCCACACAAATCTTTTTTCCCCTTCGGGACTTCGCACTTCATGATTTCAGGAATCTCGTTACAAGGCTTTCGGTTCTCCAATTCATGAAACCCCGAAATGGTCAAAGAAAGTCTGACCTCCGTGTCGAAAAGTATGCCACCTCTCCACTCTCCACTATTGGATTCTTTTGCACCTTCAAACCTCCGAACTTCGAAATGAGTATTCATGAGTGATCCAACGGCCCTCGTCGGCTTGGATCCTATGACCCTATTTCTTCTGAGATTAAACTTAGAAAAACAATCACCACAATCCTTCTTGCTCCTCTACAAGATTTTATGGCTCTCGGGACTTCACGAATTCTCCACGGAGAATTCCGACTGTCCAATGCCTCCTTGACAACTTCTGCGAAATGAACAAGTTATTCCTTCACAAAACTTGTCCACCTGCAAAACAACTTCTCTACGCCTCCTTTCAACACTTCAAGGCACTAACTCTTTTGAGTTTTTACCACAAAATCGAGTCTTCAAAAAGACTCATGCACGCATTCCTTGTGGCAACCCTTCAAATACTTCCAAGTATTTGAATTCTTAGACTCTGTGCACTCTCTTTGCAACAACAGTCCTTCAACAACTCCCTCAGGTTGCAAAATCTGAGACTCTACTCGGCCAGTGCACACTTTGCATGGCTCCTATGCTTAATTTTCACTTCTGTGAGAATGAGAACAATGTTATCCCTCCTAAGCTTTCAGAGACGAACTCTAATTTCTTTCAACACACACGTTGCGGACAATTTCACTGTACTCCTTGCAGGAAAACTCTTGCTCAGACAGAGAAACAATTGAAACTCATTCCTTACTCTCCCTGTCTTCAGATTTCAGACATTAAATATGAAATCATACATTCACGCTTCAAAGAAAATGCATAACAGAGAGTAACAAGCATATATCAATCAACATGTACAAACACAGAAAACAATTGAAGACCATGAGTCTGAACTAAAGATCTTTGTATTAATCCAGAACTTCTGTACATGGGTTTCTACTTTACACAGCTCTTTTCTTCTGCTCTCCTATGCTCTCTTCAATTGATCATGTTACAATGATACAATATGAGGGTGTCTATAGTCGGTTTTCCCTCCGCTCCTAAAACTGTCTAATCTAGAATTTAATTCTACCTACTTACATTTACCAGCATAAATGCCTCTTAATCCTTCAGATGAGAGTGGGACGCTCAAGGTATGATTACAATCACAAGTACACCCTTTCTTAACTACTTCATTTATCACATCCTACTTCAAAACAATTTAAACACCTTTGAACATGTGCCAAAAATGCGTTGGCGCTACTCGCGCTCGCTTGCTACTGACGATGCTCTTGCATCACAGGATCTGGTTCAGAATCGATATTGTTGAAAGGCTCATTCATATAAACATCATCATCAATGTCATTTTCACTATTATAGTTATTGATATCGTCAATGAGATCATCGTCTCCTACATTTGGATGATCAACTTATTCAACTTTTTCATCTGATACATCGACTACATGAGCCACCTACTCCTGATATGCATAATCATGATCTTCTTCCTCGTTATTATATTCATCCTCAGGTACATGATTATACTTTACTGGTCTTCCTCTTTGATCATATCTAACAACGTATGACCAACCTGCTTTACCAGGTATCTCTGAGTAAAATACTTTCTCACATTGACTTGGAAGAACATAAGGCTCTGTACCCATTTCAAATGTCTTTGTATTAACCATGGTAAATCCATTATCATGCTCAATAATAGTTCTTTCAGGATCACATTCATGGATCCATAGCTTGTACCATTTAACCTCAAACAAAACTATTTTAAAGGAATTAAAATCACACTCAATTATATCCTCCAAATGCCCATAGTACCTATTCTCAGTTTCTTCCAGATTTTTTTCACTTCTAGAGGAAATGTTGGTGACCTTAAAAAATGTAGTTATCCCACAATCCGAGGTTTTCATCTTATCATCCAACATTTTGATACGAAATTTACGACCATTACACCACATACCCTTGTGATGTTTCAACTGCAACATGGACAACAAGTAAAAAATAGATTTCTAATTAATAAACCTCATATAGGACTTAGTAAATATATATTTCAAAAATTAAACAAACCAAATACATTGAAAAATTGGGAAATAACTAGGAAAATGTGGGTAAAAAATTTACTTGCCTGTTTATATTTTAAACCAAAGGCTAAATCAACTTTCCTTGATGTAAGATCAGGAAATTGATCTCGATGATGATGTGTTGTTTTAATCATCTTACTCACCCCTTCCCATGATAACCTACCAAAGTATTCTTCAGTATATTCTATCTAATGCTCCATCCAATCAAGGTTGATTGCAATGTATAAATGTAAATCATCCCACTCTCGAGAAAATATATGATAAACTAACAATTTAATATCATTAATTAGGTATTTTTAATAAAGGAATAATTTAATATAGTTCAATATGCAGGAACAAAAAATGTAAAAAATCAGTATGATAAAATAAAATTGGAAAAATAAATGTGTAATATATTAAATCTACGTCAACATCTAATAATTACCTTTCATAATCCTCATTTTATAGTCCTCATTTTGTAGTCCTCATTTTACCTTTCCCCAATAGGACATCCCCTTCAAATTTGTTGATGGAGTCGAGATGCCAAATGTGAGGCACATTCATATTTTTTTCTAATTTAGGTAGATATTGACTAATATACACCATGCATTGATATACCATATATCCCTCAACCATAGAACCCTTCATATGTGCTCTTTGTCTAACAAAAGCCTTCAATGACTTCAACTGCCTCTCCACCGTGCACATCGACCTTGTGTGTACTGGTCCACATAATTCAATCTCCTCAACTTGGTGTATGAGGTAGTGTTCTTGTGCATTGGAGGTTGGAGGTAGATATTGTTTCATTTGACACATTAGTCAGGGAATTTCTCTCTTCCAATACCTTATATCTTATTTATGGATTTCTTTTGATGATAGCCACCTACAAATGTTGATGCAATAAAATAATATCAAGGCATACATAAATTTGCAGATAAAACATAATATGTCAATAAGTTTCGCTACAAATCACATAACAAGTACATTTTCCTTATAAAACATTACTTACCTCATGTATTTTCCAAGTACATAGATAATTTGTTTTATGTTTTTGTCAAAGTCATCTGGGAGATATAAAGGTAGAACATATTGTAACAAAAAAACAAATAATTGTTTTTTGTTTCCAAAAAATTCATACCAATAAGAAAATATATTATAACCTATTGATTACCTTAATGAATTTATGCCAGTCATGTGTTTTAACCCCACCAAAATAACCTTTTTTCGTTAAGATATTTTGTATGTTCGACGAAAACCCCGTCAAAAACCTAATTTTTCGAATGACCTCTTTTACAATATTGCTCTGTTGTTCTATCAATAACCAATGAAGACTAGTATTATGTTTACAACCATCCCCATTAGAATTAATAATAACACTTTGCAATGTGTGATTAGCTTCCTGGATGTCACAAAAAATCTTTCCTATTCTCTCTTTGTTAGTCCTTCCATCTAATACTCGCCATAACAATTCTGTTATGTTATTCCTGATATGCATTGTATCAAATAGAAGAACTATTTGTAGGTGCTCGTAGTATGACAATGTACTGAATTGCAGTGAGTAACTTTTAATTCCTCGTGGAAGCCCATTCATGCCTTAACGATATTCATGAAACTAAATGAAATTAATACTAATGAAATTAACCAAAGATTTATATAATATGTCATACATAAATAATTTGCATACCTTGACGATTTCTAATATATTTCAACTTCCATAGGCGAGGTGTCATTCTTCGTGGTTTTTTTCCATTCTCTTCTTTACCATTGAATTTTTATTTGTCTGTAATTTGATAACTATGGTTCTTAGGCAGAAAGTTCCTATACTCATCAAACACTTCCTTTCCTAAACTCCTTGAACGACGAGATTTTATCCCAGGACCACAAACTGGGAATGCAAATTTACCCTTTGTTTGAAGACCTACAAGATATATGAATTAATGTAGCGAATTTGAGTTAAAATTTAAAATAATGCATGATATTTTCAATAAATATATAATATAATATTAAATCACAAAAGAAAGTAACAATATACCACAAAAATGTGTTAACCCGGGAGCATCATGAATTGTCCATGATAGTATTCCATGGAATTGAAATCGTTTTTTCCCTATTGGTCTAGAGATGTCATACATAGTGACGTCAACCCATAACTTCAACAACTCATTGATAAGAGGATCAATATATATGTTCATATATTTAACCTAGTACTTACCTAATTGGTTCAACATACTACATGATTAATTATAATTATCTAGATGTCGTTATATATAAAATAAATAATTACCACACACGAAACAAATAAATGAAATATTTTTTCATACTTTAAAGAAAAAAAAAGATAATTAAATACCTGGAACAATCATTGCCAACATTGTGTTCTCTCTCTTGATTGACATCCAAGGAGGAAGGTTATTGTTTATAACAAAAACAGGCCACACTGAGTACATAGAATGAAGATCTCCAAATGGATTGACACCATCATCTGCCAACGAAAGTCTAACATTACGAGGTTCTTCTTTAAAAATTGGCCACTTTTCTTCGATGTACTTAAATGTAGAACCATCTGCAGGAATTCGAAGAACATCGTCTCAACTTCTGTTCTTTTCATGGAAATCCTTAAAATGTGCTATACTTTGGCACCTGAACAACCACTGGAAACGTGGAATTGTTGGAATATAATGAAGAAATTTGTGAGGCACCTTATTTGACGCTTTATCTGTTCGATATATACTTATTTGACATCGGTAATAGAAATTCACTTAACAATATACAAAATTCAAAATAATAAGTCAATGTAAACAATATTAATCATCAATATCACATCCATACTAATTTACAAATTAGAAAACAATAGCAATATAGGAAAAAATTGAACCTTTTAAGTATTTGTGAACATGCAGGCATAANTATCTATGTGAGGCATGTGTTTGATAAACCATTCAAAACCTTCAAGTTCACCAACAACAATATAGAAGATAAAATATTTGTTGTTGAGGCTTCATAAAGAGGTTGACGTGACTTCTCGAGTAGAGGATCAACATCATGACTATCATCTTGGTTGTCCTCATCCATTGGAGAAAACATGTCTTGGATCAATCTATGTATCTCATCTTCTTGATTTGAATCACTAATATTATGTCCATCCATATCATCATTAATAACTTGACAGTAACTTCAATATTCTGATCTCGAAGTTCATCACCCTGTAAAGGAGTACTTCTGCTAGTACTTGGAAAATAACTCTCTCGAGGTCGACATTTTGGGGGCATTGTCTGTATATTTAAAAAAAATGTAGAAAAGTTTGTGTGTATAGAAAATATAAAAATCCCGATAAGAAATATTACTAAAAATTCATGACATGATGACTATTACAAATAATAGATTAAATATCGAATCCTCTTACCAAGGGGCGATATTCATAACCCCCTTCGGCATGCCCCTTCTCCCTACAATGTCTTTCAGTTCTTGTTATTAAAAGTATTTTTCTTTGCAAGCCCTTGCAATCATAGCAAGGGAAATCAAATTTTCCATCACCCCTCACCTCTAATGTTGCTCTTAACTGAGCAAGGTTCCTATCATTTTCATTCATAGTGACAAATCCTTGTAATTACAAGTAATTTTCTTACCTACACCATACCAAACTGTAAGTTGTCAAATCTTTATATTTTAGCTACTCCATGATATTTTAGCTACTCCTTTCGATTATGATATGTTTATTTACAATGACCGACAATCCTCACAATTAGTTCTTCTAAGACATTTTGACATGTTTTTATTTATTTATTATCGATTAACTATTAAAATCGATATGCGTCAATTTGTACTTTAGAGTAGTGTGTATTGAACCACCATGGAAAATAATTACACACCATTTAACAAAAGTGGTCAAAATTTCTCAAACTTGAATCACTCGACACCATACATTAGCCTTTAAGTTATTTTGTAGAGAAAATGTCAATCTTTTAAATTCACCACTAAAAAAAGAATGCCAACCACTTGTCATCCACAACTGGGTTGGGTTGGTTTAAATTATGATGCATTGATTTGCAACTACATACAATGGTCACAATTTTATGCTACTTACAGTGGTCAAGGTTTTATTTTCTAAGACACTATGGCATGTTCTCATTTTTCATTGTCTGACTAGTAGATTTCATCATGTTATCATAGATTTCGTCATGAAATTTTTATATTTTATCTACTCCTTATTAATAGTGTATAAACAAGTTACATCAACTACAAACTAGAGTTAATCACTACATCTAGAATTGTGTGTGATTATAAAAAATTGAGAGAAACAACATCACATAAGAATGCAATGTTATATGACTAACCTAAACTAATACTAGAATAAAAATACGACATTAATATATATAGGCACAACATCATAGAAATACAAAAGTTACAGAGCTAACAAGGTCTCTAAGGGATTGAATTAGACCTAAGAGGATTTTTTTTCCACTTTCTATTTCAAACATTAGCCCAACTGGTAAAGTTGTTACGAGTTGGTGGTTTTGTAATAAGGATTAAATTTACATAAGGAATTGTATGCTCAAATTAAACTAGATTGATAATGACATCCATTTTTAATGTTTGAATTGACTCATTGATGGAGTGATTTTCCCTCTTCTTAAAATACTTCTTTGGAAAATATTTTTCTTGACATTTCACATGAATTTCCATCGAATATACTAACTAGATCCAAAAATCAATGACATGAAATATGATACTACACATATAATATATTATCAAGGAAAAAACAAGCTACATGAAATTTCATTTCAACAAAAATTTACAAGTTAAATGAGTACATAAATAAAAAAGCATACTAACTTGCAAGTTCAAAATCTGAGCTATGTAGATCGAGAATTGGATTTATTCAACCGGTGGGTGACGGGAAAAATAAAAAACTCAAACAAAAGCCACGAACAGTGTTGCAACTATAGTAATTGTGTCGCAAAGTCTCTTAAAGTCAGGTATATATAGATCAACTAGTCAACTAGCCGTTAGCAGATGCTTTTTGTGATAGGAAATTTTTTTATGGCAATAGAGAAAAAATTTTGTGGCAATAGTGAAGAAAATCCCACCCAATTTAAAAAACTATGTGTGGCAATAGTGATGAACTTTCATGGCAACAACGACGGAATCCCGCCCTATTTAAAAAAAAACATGAAAATAATGGAAACGTGAAAAAATTTCATGGAATAATCCGCCCATATGTAGTAGTGTAGCGATGTCTATTGTAAATGTAGTATGTAGCCAAGAGCCAAGCGATGTATATTGTAAATTTGATGTATGGTCGAGAGCCAATGTGTAAACGATGTAAATTGAAATATAATGAATGAAATGTATCGCTAGCTCCAAATAGACATAGACGAATATTGGGGGCTAAGTATCCACAAGAGATGGTATGGATCCAAGGGGGGGGGGGGATTACCCATATCTATTAAACCAAAACCCATTCCCTATTTTCATCTAAATTATCCTTTCCATGAACCTTCCATTATTTTTTGAGTGTTCTAGAGACCAATCATTGAATGCATGTAAGAGGCTTGGTGTGAGAGTCACTTCGCATAGTTATTGATAGAATGGGGGTTGATTACAATTAGATTGGGGAAGAGTGCAAGTAAATCAAGCAATGGAAAGAGAGGAAATTTGTATGGGTAGCAGACCATATTTTACACATTCACGTTTTTGCATAGAGAGTTGTTTTTACAAGTAGTTTTTTGGCCATCAATGGAGTTATTAGTGTGGGATATTGTAGGAAGTTGTTGTGGACATGTTGTGAGTTATGAGTTTGTTCTTGGGAGTGACGAGTTGTTCGAATTTCATCCAAGAAGCATATGTTTTGGCTGATGGGAGAATTTGTGTTGTAGTTGTAGAATTCCTCAGGTCCCAACAAGTAGAATTCCTATCCAACATGTGTTGGAAGACCTAGAGGGGAGTGGAAAGGCTTGAGGGACTGTGATAAGTGAAGGGGAATTTCATCCCATGGTTTGTGCAGTTTGAGGGGAATTTTTATTGTGGATTGGAATTAGCTGAGAGTTTAACTATTGAATGTAACACCCATGTTTCCCCGAACTTGTAATTAATCATAATTTATGATTTTCATGCAATGACTTGCAAATATTGTAAATTTATTATTGTTGATTGTAAACGCTAACAACTGACTGATGGGTGAAGCCTTAATTATTGGCCATGATTCCACTAGAGGAATGAGGGGAGATTTTATTAAGCTAAAGGAACCTATGCCATCTAGTTGAAGTATTAATTGGAAACATTTAGATTATTTTACCTAAGCATGGCTATCAAGAAAATTCAATTAATGAGAAGGGGTTGGTAGTTGAACAACCAATCACCCCCATGAATACATATATGGTAAATATAGGTAGGACAAAAAAAAATTCCATCTAGAGGTACAACAAAGTACCATTTTATGCAACTAGATTGACTCATGAGTTTCCTTCTGAAAGAAAGAAGAAGGACAAGTCAAGAACCTTTGATGACAAAACTGAAGGGAAAATAGTTACGTGGAAAGAAAAGAGAAAATGGAGAAAAGGAAATGGTCTGATCTCTAGCGGAGGAAAAGAGAGGGTGCATGTAACATGGACATGCATGGAGAAATAACTCGAGGGGAGTTAGGGGCCTCTAAAGAAGAGAGATGTTGAAATATAATGCATAAGTGCATGCAATAGGAGGATCAAAGAACTCATGGAAGATTGTTGAGATAGAGCATAGAATACCTGAAGCCTAGACTAGAGCCAAAGAGGGTCAAGGGCTTGATGTTGACTGGAAAGAAACTAGCATTGGAAGGATAGGGTGTTGAGGGACAATGTAGCTATGAAGGGTATGAAGGATCTCTCTTACGCAAAGTAAATCCATCTAGAAAGACATATAATAAACCCCGTGGAGGTCCTAATATCAGTGGGGAGGAAGGGAGACTTCTATTGCTGTCAAAGAATTGGAGGAGTAACCTCCCTGATATATTTCTTGAATTTTAAAAGAGAATGCATGAGTGAGTGCATAATTCCCTAGTGGTATCATGGCTTGGCACAAGGGTGGCATGCTGCTAAAGTGACCAAGCGAGTGAAGCACATGGTTTGGTGGAAAGGAGAATACCCATAGTCAGTTGGTCGAATATCAACTATAATAGATAAGTATTTTCATACCCTATGTAATTGAACTGTAATTTAAAGTTGAATTTCTTGTGAATGTTCAGGGATGTACATGCTTTTTTTATGATTATACTGGTTGTTATATTTCATGTTTGTGTATTTAAGAAATTAAGGAATTATATGGTTTGGACATGCTTTGTGCATGTGAATGCTTGAGTCTCTTGTATTGTCTTGAGTTAAAGGAATTAAACTCTAATTTTTCTGACCATATGCACATTTACATTTATACATTTCCATACCTATGGTTGTATTTGATTTCCTGTAAAAGGGAGATATAGTCATATGAAAAAAATTACACCCCCTGAATGGAATGAAATGCAGGAGAAGAGAAAAAAGGTCTAGTAAAAACCCGAAGGAGGGATATAGGAAAATCCCTGAGATGTGAAGCTGAATTCAAGTTGTTAATCAAAGGAAAATCTGGAATGACCCTAAAAAAAACCGTCTATGTCCTAAGTTTCAGACTGTTGCCTTGTGGAAATTTTTTGTTTGAGATAGGACAAATCACAACCGTTGAATTGGCACCGCGAATAAAACTTAACTCTTTATTAGCGGGTGTAGTTTTAGAATGACCAATTGTGAGGGTGCTAGAGGAATCTAAAGGATGGACTCGAAAGGAATATCTGGAATGTAGATCAGAACCAGAGTGAGATCTGATCCTTGTCATCCATTATGTGCCATTGTTTAGAGTAAATCGTGAATTTAGATAAGTTGCACTCTGAGAAGGAGACTCCGAGGGGGGATATGGACCATTATATATATTGTAGTGGTTATTGTAAGGGCCTAATGACATACAATATCGAGAGTCATCGTAGTCATTGAAGTCGACGTGGATATTTGATCTCAGTCATATATCATAAGGGGTGAGTTTCGTTGGATTTCGAAGGTCTAAGTAGCTATGGAAGCCAAAATAGAGGAACTAAGATAATAGGGTATCAAAGAATATTATATCATAGCCTTGATCAACGTGCCAATAAATATGGTCATTCATTTTGAGAAGTGATTTACGGTGGATATTGAACACACATCTCAAACTTTTTTGGAGATTGATCATTTCAGATTTGAATCTGAAGGGTTCATAGTACCACTCCGAAGGGTTCAGAGTATGAATCTGAAAGGAGATTTGAGTTGAATCTACTAGGGAAGAATTCAAAATTATTGTAACTATCCATCACAGTGGAATGATTGGGTTAATTTGGTCGACCAAGATGTGGATACTCCGAAGAAACGACTCCGAGGATAAATCCAAATCATCCATTGAACCCAATTGAAAGTAATACTAATCATATATCTTGTTTTTCCTTTGGGTCTAGGCGAAGAGGAAGGTAATGTCCTACTGACATGGATGATGTCACTAATCCAATGTGCTTGGGACAAGTGTTAGCACCTGGGAGTCCAAAAAAAGTGTCTCGGGATGACAAGGAGTTCCACATCATCCCACATGTCATGATATGGGTGGTTCCATGTGTCACATAAAGATGGTGCCATGTGTCAAGGATATTTGACCCATTTGAGGTAATTTTCTTTGGGAACACACATGCCATGTGTCATTCCAAGTGACCAGTATGCATGGAAGAAAATGTTAGGTGGAAGTGACGGGGTGGCCCTAGATCCCAGCTAGTGGATGTCTTTGGAGTCCGATGGTTGTAGTCTCCCTAGAGGCTAAAATATAATTACTTTCACGAATTGACTCCGAAAGAAAAAAATGTCTAGGTCGTCATTTGACAGATATCCCAGATGTGATCTGAGTCGTCTAAAGACATGAGAACCCATATGGGGCCTAGATAAAAATTCAAATTATGTCATGATGATGCAGGGAATTAACGTTACCATAGGGGGGCCACATGGTTGTATGAACTTGTTCAAGGGTACAAATGTGGATGTTGTCAGCACTAAAACTCTCTAGACAGTTGTCACAATATTATCCCTCTAATCTAATAAGTGCAGGGAGATCTTGAATATACTTCAGAGTTGGTATTTTAGAGTATAGGAGTTATAGGGAGCATGCAAACTCTGAGAGATGATCTATTCCATTGATTGGAGAATATACACAATCAAATGACATTCGTCGATTTGGAAGGTCTGAAAAAGAAAGGGCTCGTTAAACTATGTGGTAGGTGCCACATAAATTCCATGTTATATGGCTCCAGTGATAGAGATCCACGTGGAAATGAGGCAGATATGGTGAGTGAGGACCCCAAAAAATTTAAGGGGCCATAAATTTTGATCGAAATATCATCTTTGAGCATGATGACAGTCATTGGAAAACTATTGATGAGCAGAAGATGATGGCATCCTCGAAAGGAATTTTTTGAAATAGTCAAGGAGACAAAAATGTAATACCCCATCCCTTAAAAGGGTACTTATGGGGTTGTGTGTGTTATAGAGTGGTATCATAGTAGGATACAAAAATAGGAGTGGATGGGCCAAAGATCAGTCATAGGGATGGTATAATAATGCAAAGATGATATTTTTCAAAAAAACAAACTTCTCTGCAATAGAAATCTTGTTCATTATCTAGACATGTCCCTTGAGGAGGAGTACAATAGATTAAAATTACACCTTGGAAATTCTTGTTGAATTTTAGTAGAGGGATGATATTGTCCCTTTGTCAAACTGATAATTACTCTTGCAGGAGTAGGATTATATTGATAAGAATTAGTGGTAAGACCTGAATGAAAGAAAGGAAGAAATTGTAGAATCCTAATACATGATTTTATGAGTCAACTGATAGATGTAGTATTGCCTATAATTACAGACTGTTAGGGCCCTAGCCTTTGGGATTGTTATTTGTATAAGGGATAAGACCCTTATGAGAAATCTGTTATGTCGATTAAAGAAGTTTGGTATAGGACCCATGACAATATTAAAGTACTGCTTAAATAAAGAGCTAAAGTATGTTTGTATAAGTCCTTAGGTTTAGAGGATTGATGAAAAGTTTTAAGGTTAGTTTATTTGACCGTAATTAATGAAATTTATTGTTGAAATAATATAGTTAAGAAAAGAAAAATAAGTTTTTTGAACTGATGATAGTCCTCATAAAAGAGGCAAAAGTACATGAACATATGAGCCGGTTTGTGAGCTCATGAGTATATAAATATGTACATGTTGATTAACATGAGTACTTTTTTATGCATGGAAGTGAAAGATGTGGATATGTTGTAATGCATAAGATAAGGTTACATGTATGTAACATGAAAGTAGATTCAATATATCCTATGATGGGTTATAACGCATGGTCTCTACTGATGGACCTTTTAGAAGAGTGACTTGATAACAATAGGAAAATAACAACATGAATGAAATGTTGGTAATGTTAATGACTAGTTCCTTATGAGTATATGGATGTAATGATAAAATAAAGATTGATATAAGTACTAGAAAAGGTAGTGCTTGAGCATTTTTAGATGATCGATGGGTTAGACTGACATCTAAAGGTGGATGGTAGCCATATGGATATGGCTTTGTATGCTTAGCCAGTAGTAAGAGGGAATATGGAAAACGATTTCCTTGATAAAAAGGTATGTTGACCAAGAATGGTTTTAGGCATGAAGAGAAGCTTGATAAGTTTCCTTGTTGCCTTGGGAATTGTTGAAATTGCCCAGATTGTATTTATGGTTTGTTGAATACTTTTATAGTAGTTGAGGAAAGAGTGTTTTCTTGCTAGTTCTTGCCATATGGAAAGGGAAACATAGTTATGAATATGTCTGCGATACTTTCCATGTGAAACTTGTTAGTTGATTTTTCGTAAACTCTCAATAGAGAAGGCTTATATTGAGATAAAATAACTAAACAAGAATGATATAAAAATATGCAAGTGATGCACTTATATGGTGTATGAGTGTATGTATGACTTCCTAATAAAGGAGGTAGTAAGAAAAGGATGGTTCTCTTCTGGGCTAGATGAGGCCATGGATGCATGGTTGACCCTATGATGAAGGGTATGAGTATTTTGTTAAAATAACAACTTGGTGAAGTATGAAATTCCTCAAAAAAAAATAAGATGAAATGTTAGGAGAGAAAAGACAAAAAGTGACCTTTTGTTGGATGTTATCGTGTAAAGAGGGCAGCATAATTATGACTTCATTGATGAGATTGGTTGTGTAAGTGACTTTAAAGTCTCATCAAAATTGGATAATGTTAAATCAATATGAATGAATGAGGTAAAAAGGTGCAAGCGATGCACCTGCATATATGTAAATATGCATATACATGCTTAAAGGTATGATATGAATTCCTGAATAAGTGAGATGTGAGGAAATATTTGTACTTTCCAGATCTAATTAATGCAATGGATGCATGGATGACCCTCTATTGGAAGGGTCTGATTTTCCTTGATGGAGTAATAACTTGAGGAGGATGTGTTTCATTCCTTGGGAAAAGCTAATGTAACTTAAAAAGGAAAATGAGTAAGATTTCTCTCATTGACTAAGATAAAAGGAAAATAGAATATTCCTTTGAAAGATACATGTAGTTGATTGTGAACAAATCATGAGTGAAATTATTTGAATCTACATGCAATGTGGAAACTCTGAAGTGTGCCAGTAGTGTACAAACACAACATACTAATGCATGTGATTAAGTGCATGGATGCACAACTTGAAAGCAACTTGATAACATCAAGATACCTATTTTAATGTAAATCTGAAATGCATAATATGAATGCATGCTTGTATTTCCTTGTGAAATATTAGGTAAACCGATGGAATAATGAAGTTGTGGTAGAATCAAAGTTGAGTTAATCTCAGATAGTGATGGATAGGCAACAAGAGAGTTGCATGTTGAATAAGTTCTTGTGGAGGAACTATGTGAAGTACTATGTTTGGAGGAAAGAGTTATAATCTTAAGGACTGCTGAAATAGTAGACAATGGGTTACAAAGATTACTTATATAAGAATCATGCATTACATTCTAAAACATAATGCATGCGTAGGAGACATGGAAATGAATGTTGACCAATCTGATTTGGTAAATGTGAAAAATTGCAATGATTCATAATTAAATTGTGAACTAAATCTTGTTGTTGTGAGTATGTTTTTACATCCAGGAAAGGTCAATATGAACTTGACCAAGACTTCTCAAGGAATAGAGTAGGAATATCCCAAAAGGGACAGATTGCATAAACAAATAGAGGGAAAAGGAGGAATACTTTTCTCATTTTTAAAACTCTGAGTTGCTTAACATAGTTGTATTCCTTAAAAAACAATTGTGAAAACAAGTACACTTGATAAAAGGGATATAAACCAATGAGTATGTGTAAATGAATAGCCTTGGTTGAACCATGTTATGTAAAGGCAGTGAGGCCTTGGAATAACTCAGTCGGATTGAAAGTCTTGGTCAGTGTAGAAGGAGTTGGAAAAAGGGAAGATCCCTTAACTCCTTTTTTGTTGTATGTTATGTTTCTCTGGGGTCAGAAACTGATGTGATGATGAAAGTAAATTTTTTTACACTATAATGATGAAAGTTGTATGAATGTAGAAATAATTGAGAATTATTTTTGTTGCACTCATGAAAATATTGAGGATAATGTGTTGAAGTGCATATAGATATGACCAAACATTTCTAGAATTTTTTTATTGGTTTAAATGTAATGATACATGCATTTTGTTTTACATGAAAAATGATATTATTTCAATTGTAATGATGCATGAATGTGTAGAAAAGATTGGAGCTTCTGAGTGAGGACAACTACCAATGGTTGAAAACCTTAGGAAGAGGATAAATACAAAAAGGTTGTTGTTGAAATATTGATAAAAGGGACTCTGGGAGTCTCCATGAAGCACCACGGATGAGGCAATATCATAGAGGTTGCTAGCATCTAGGACACGTATAAAAATTTTCATGCCCATGTGGCATGAGAACTGAAAGTTATTGGGTAAGAATCCCTTCTAAAATATTTTCATTATTTCATGATATGCATGTAATTTTAATGGTTGTCATATGCAATTGATACCCAAGCGGAGTATGATTCAGGAAAGGAACTCGAAGAACAAAGAAAGGAAACTCTTGTAGTCAAGGATTATTAAAATCCTTTCAAGAAAATTCATGAACAATGTGTCATGAATACATTGATCAATCGAGAGTGATTGGGAACAAAAGTGATCATAGGCAACACATTAAATTGAATGCATTGAGGAAACACATGATTTCATAAGAGGGAAAACATCAGACTTCCCATTAAGGAAGGATGACCTCCCAATACTATACTTGAATTGTAAAGGTGTTAAGCAAAGGAAGTGGGTGGCCATGAGTATTGGCACCACTTGATACTAGTAAGGATAGAAGTGTTTAGATGCAACCATATGAAAATTAGGTTTCATATTATAATATGTTAAATTGAGGGCATGATTAGTTTGTAGCAGGAAGTATAGTCTTGCTGCAATAATGAACGAGAATGAATAATCCATACGGTGAATAGGTTGGTTGAATTCGAACACACCATGGAAAAGTGCTTGTCATAAAGTGTCGAAAACCTTAAATCAATGCAAGGGTGCATTGGGTGTGAATGTGGCCATGAACATTGCCACATTGATTAAAGTCATTTAATATTTAAATTACATTTGGAAAATCTGGTATGTTTAAATGATGGATACATAAAGAATGATATTTCATTTTGATTTGTATCATTGAATAGATGAAAATTATTTGACTGTCAGTATGCACAGTTTTGAAGATATAATGTGCATGAGAACTAAAAACATTTTTGACTATATGAACATGGAGTTGCAGGAAGAAGGGTCTTGGATATGGAAGCAGAAGTAAGCCCATAAGGAATACAAATTCATGTTGAGCCAAACTTCTATGGGAAGGAAAATTTCATACTTGTGAATCTGTCTCCTATGTGGAATAGATCTGAAAATAAAAAAATTGGAATTTGGAAATTTGTGGGTGACATATTTGAAATAAATTATAAATTTCAATTGAAGATAACATCTCACGGTTACTATATGCATGTGACATAGGTGAGTGTTGGTCACTATAATTGCTTATTAATTAAAACAATCAAGTGTTACATAAATTGTCAACCCAGGGAAGTCTGTTTATTTCAAAGGCAATCACACACTGTATATGCTCAATCTCAAAAGCAATCCAAAGTTGTAGTAAAAGTTACACTAATCACACCTTGCTTTGAACAGGATGAAGTTCTACTCTGAATTACAGTAAAAGAAATCTATCTATTGCAGAGTTTAATATTCAAAAATAAATAATTATCAGAAGAATCATGGATTACATTAAGAAACAACAACCTAGGAAAAATGAACCTTTCAGCATACTACAAAGAAGACTAACTATTCTGTAACAGAGAACAGGACCCTATTCCCCAAAGTAGGAATCTTCAGCACCTATCTCTGACTATCACACTTTCATAAAATCATTCTACAAACAGAATTACCAATCAAAATGATTAACAATTACCTAGGAATGAATTGTATGAAAATGATGTAACAATCAGTGGAAACAGAGTTTCAACAAAACAAACTTTTAACAAAGTATGGATAAAAACAATACTAACACACAACAAAAACTAATGGGTGAATCTTGTGAAGAAGGTGGACCCTCTCCTTCTCACAAGATTCCCCAGAAATGAAAGGAACTAAGAAGAAATGCTCAGAATGATCTTTTATTCATCTGTCAAATGTGACGAGTTACAATATCCAAAGAGAACACACTACTTCTCTTTAATTCCCTTCTAGCTAAGACTTTTCGTAATCCCCCTCTAATGTTGATTTCTCCCCTATTTAAAGAGGAGAATCCTCTTAATACAATTAAGCATAAAATTACATGTGTACATACAAATCCTATTCTTAGTCTAATCTAATCTTCTATGCTGGAATAAGATATTCTGATCTTCTGTAGCAGAATGTTGTTACAGTGGTTGTTCTGGTGTTGGCTTGAGGTATAGCTGTTATGGCCAGTGTAACAACTTCTTTATTTATCTTTTCTTGTTACTGCTGTATGTGAAATACTGTTTCAACATCGCAAATCACAGACTATTTCAGCAATAAGATTTGCGTACTATTTGGATGTTTCAGCAACGTGGTCTTCAAGCAACAATGGTGGTTGTAATGGTGTTGGCTTAAGGTACAGTTGTTGTGGCCAGTGTAACAACTCCTTTAATTATCTTGTCTTGTTACTGTTGTATGTGAAATGTTGTTTCAGCATCGCAAATCATGAATTGTTTCAACAACGAGATTTGCCTACTGTTTGACTGTTTCAGCAACATTGTCTCCAAGCAGCAACGATATATTAACTGCAGTCTTCAAACTGTTTCAGCAACTATATATTTCTGATTAATGGCTAAGTATGAGGGTAATGTAAAATTACATGTAAAACAAATTAAACATATAGCAAAGAGAAGAAACGTTATATACCTTTGGAAAAATAGATTAAGGTGATAATGTAGGCTTAAATGTGAGTGGGAAAAGGATGTAATGGTAGCAAAAAGTATGAGTAAAAAGGTACATTATAGGGTCCTAACATCCCCCCCAACTAAAAAGGTTGCATGTCCTCAGGCAACTTCAATCTGAATCAGAATCCGGATACCGACTCTGGGTGTGCAAATTACTTAAGTAGTAGCTGTAGAAAGTACTGTCTGTTGGGGCTATGAATCCTTGAACATGTTGTAGCCTTTGCCAGGTTGCTACTTCAACCTTCTTGAGCAACTTATGATGAACTTGATACTTCTCTGCTGGCATCCACAAAATGGGAAAATGGAACTGATAACCTATCCAATTTTCAGCACATTGCTGGACACATTTGATGTAACTAGGTACCTAGAAGATTGTTGTCTCAAGATTGGTAGGAATAAAGGGATTGTGCTCCTGCCTTTTCTCAGAATATTGTTGCCAAAACATGTTATTTACTTTTAGGGAATCAGTCTCTGTGGATTTAATAAACTGTTGACAATCCTGAAGTATTGTTCCCTATTGTTTCCGTATATATTGGGTCATCCTTGGTTTCTTCAAAAATTTATAATATTCTGCAACAAAGGTGGCAACATTCTGTGGTTCTGGCAGTATTCAGAGGAGACGGTTATATTCATTATGCTTGGAAGCTAGAAAATCATTCTGCCATGTAATCTGGTTGGTAAGGAAGGAGGCAAGTGCCTGAATTTGGATATCACCAACAAGAGGATTAAGATTGAGCTGTCTGTTCTCAGGAATGGCCTCATTATGAAGATATACCTCACATAGTAGATGCTGATCAATAGTAGAGGCTTCTGCAAAAGTTTGAACAAAATCTTCTAGTTTGAACACTGCATAAGGTCTTCCTTCTTTGATTGATTTTATCTGAAAGAATGCAAATCATTCTATAAGGAAAAGAGAGTAATTTGAGGATGGTTTCCTAGCAGCCAACAATTTTTGTACCAAATCGAACATCAGGAGTAATTTGGTTTTTAACTCCTCATTCTGCTTCTTATGGGCATGAGATTCTTTGCGTGTTTTCTCTAAAGCTTCCCAGTTTGAATAGATGTGGTTCAGCCAAAGTAGTCTGTGCTCCTGCAAACTTTTGTCCTGTGTAATAACATACTCCTTTTTCCATTTGTCCATTATTACTTGCTCATTCCATGGTTGAGTTTGTGTTTCAACATCGCAAGTGGTAGGCTGAGGTAGAGTCTGAGTGGCTTGTTCCACAAGAGTAGGGGTACTGATCTTGCCAAGAGGGGCAGATTCATCAATAGGCAAAGTTTTTGTTTCAACATCGCAAGTGGTAGGCTGAGGTAGAGTCTGAGTGGCTTGTTCCACAAAAGTAGGGGTACTGATCTTGCCAAGAGGGGCAGATTCATCAATAGGCAGAGTTTGAACAACTTTACTAATGAAAACATGAGCTTCTGATTTAACAGTTGTTGTAGGCCAGGGTTCCTATAGATTAGCTTTTCTTTTTGGAATTTTTGAAGGTCCTACTGGTTCTTGTGTAACAGTAGGGCGTTCCTCTTTTTTAACTGCAAAAGTCGTAGGTGCAGGGGAAGCTCCAGGCATTGGTATTTGAACCACTTTGTAGCCTGCTTGATCATAAATATCCCCACATTGGCTGCACATATACTCTCTATACTGATCATCTTTTTTGTTTTTCTCTTCCATGGCTGCTACACGAGCTAAGGTATACAAATTAAGTTCCCTGTCATAGGCTTCCTTTGCCATTATCAGCTCTTTCTTGTAAGCTTCCAGTTCTGATCTTAGAAACTCATTCTCTTGTAAGAGAGAAGCCATTGATGGTTCTGGTTATTGATCTATCATCGATGTATCAAGAGGGGTGACTGGTTTAACGGTCACAACCTCAATAGCTGGTTCTTCTGGAGCGGCTACAAAATCAGCAGTTGATTCTTGTGTTTCAGCTACTTGATGTTAAGAAAATAGTGTTGCAACACCCTGGGTGTATGATTCTTGAATTTCAGGAATAAGGTTAGCAGCTAGTTCTTGTGTTTCAGCTGTAGTTGGTTCTTGTGTAACAACTATAGTTGGTTCTTGTGTTTTAGCTATTGAATGAGTAGTTGGTTCTTGTGTGACAGCTACTGTTGCAACACCCTGGTCATCTGATTCTTGTATTTCAGGAATGAAGTCAACAGCTGGTTCTTTTGTTTCAACTGCAGTTGGTTCTTGTGTAACAGCTATAGCTAGTTCTTATGTTTCAACTACTGAAAGAGTAGCTGGTTCTTGTGTGACAGCTACTTAATGAGTAGTTGGTTCTTGTGTGACAACTACTTGATGTAAAGAAAATGATGTCGCAACACCTTGGGCCTCTGGCTCTTGTGTTTCAGTGCTTGTGGGTTGAACAAGTAAAAATTTCAGGATTTGGGAGGGTGGAGATGTATGGTTTTTTAGAAAAATGGGTTGGGGGTTTAGGGTAGTGGCAGTAGTGGCTACTCTTGTTGAAGCCCTCGTTCATTTTTTAGGTAAAAATGAAGGAAAAGTAGTAATTTGCTTCTTTCTTTTGCGAGTGGGTTTTTCCTCAGTGATGGGGCAGGGAGGGTTATCGGGTTTATCTACTTCAGAATCATCACTAAGGATATGAACAGTAGGATTAGATGATTTTAGTAAATTGTGGGATGGACTTGGTATGGTAGGAGGGTTAATTGGATTAATTGGATCTATAGGCGGATTAATAGGTATTTCCGGAGGGTCAGGAAGGTTTTGTGGTTGCTCTTCATGAGGATTTTCGGGATGTTCAATAGCTTCCTGAGGGTTTATGGGTGGATTGTTTAGGAGAGGGTTTTGTTGGGAAAAACCCTTTTGGATGAGTAATTGAACGAGACGGTGATGGGTGAGGGAAAGGATGGGATTTTTAGCCTATTTACAATAATGCGACATATTGACTAGTATAGCATGTCGTAAATGAGATAACAAGACAAAGTCAGATTGGTAAATTACCTGGTATTGGCCTTCACAGGTAAGGTAATTCTTGACAAAATCTACAACTTTCGGCCAAGGAGGCGGCAATGAGCTAAGTCGAACACCTCGGGCTTTAGGCTCGACTTGTTCTCCTAGCAAGAGAAAATCCTACTGGGCATTAACAATAATATGTTTGCGGCTAAACCATCAAATGCCATTGATGGGAAGACCCAAAACCTGTGCTATATCATCCTTTGTGACTAGAATCCGAAACCCTTGAACAATAGAATGGTCTTGTTGAAGATTCCGAGCAAATTGAAGAACCTTTTGTTGATCAAATCCCTGGAGCCTCTGAAAATAAGCCAGCTAGCCTGCCTGCTGAAAGATTTGGTAAACTTCTAGATACAATTCTAGAAGGGTTGTCGTGGCCAGTTTGTATCGTATAATAGGACTGCCCATAGTTATTTATCTCAGTAGAATGCACAGTCAGAGAGTTAAGTAACCGCACCCAAACAGAGTAAGTTTTGTGGATGAGGGCATGCACATGATGGTGAAAAAAAAAATAATGGGTAAAAAGAAGTAACGGTAGTCGATTCGTGTGAAATGATGGCATAAAATTTTGATAT
>JASDQU010372157.1:81336-101635 GCA_032191745.1 Picea mariana | reverse complement strand
ATGTCCAAATGTGAGTTTGGAAAGACTTCACTTATTTACTTGGGGCATATTGTTGGTGGAGGCAAATTGAAAATTGATCCCTCCAAGGTCAAAGTCATATTGGAATGGCCCAAATATATAAAGCTAATAGATTTTCCATGTGGATCAAGGAGATGACCACCTCCTCATTAATTAATTGGGCTAATAGGTTGCCCATATGGGTCAAAGAGAGTCCCACCTCTCCATTATTGTATTGGTTTTTATTTTCCACTACTGAGTTAGCTAGGTAGTAAAATCTATTATTATAATAATAGATACTCATTTAGTGACCTCTTTCCATTATTGTATCAGGTTTTATCTTCCACTACTTAGTATTTGGGTGGTTAGATCTATTATACTAATAATAGAGACTCATTTAATGAGCTCTTTTTTACTTTGTCCAATGGACCATATTGTAATGCTATATAAAGGCCTAGCAAGCCTTCTCATAATATCGAGTTACTCATTTTGGTTTCTCTCACATTTTATATTGTTCATTGTGAGAWTAATTAGCTATGAGTGATTTACTAGTAATTAATTTTAGAGGCGAGGATCCTCTTTGAGCCTCACCTCCCAAGTACTTCATTTACATGTTTTTTTCATRCAATATTGGCACGTCTGTTATAACCCTAAATTGCTCTACWCATGCATACATGGCCTTGGCCCTCTTAATTTCATTTTTTTCCAAAGCACTGTTGAGTTTCTCTTCTTAAAAACCAATTTTTTGAAGATGTATGCACCCTGCACCACTACTTCCTATGTACATACGCTTGTTTCACCACTACGGCTCGCGTACATATGCATGATGCACCATTACATCCCGCGTATACTTGTAAAAGTTGCAAAAAACAAAAAGTTGCAAGGAATTCGTTGAGATTATGGGCTACTAGGTAGTTTCCCAACTAATCCACCTGCTATAGACCACCACCCAACCGAATAACCATCGTTTTGTCATATAAAAGGAGGTRTTGAGGTCTCATTTCACATTTAAGCATAAGATTAGTGAAACTCTGCCCGATGTCACTTCCCCTCCTTGCCCAAGATATTGTAGCCTTTTTGTGAGAATTGCCTCAACATTCCTTCATTAGCCTCTTCTTCCTCCATTTAACCCATTCACTTTCCAAGAAGAGATCAGAAGGTTGAGAGGATAATTTTATACAAAGGTGCACTTGGATATTGGTGAAGAGGAGCCCAGACTAGGTTTGCGGAGCAGTAGCCGGCTTTGATTGTAAAGGTATAATCATTGTGTTATTAATAAAAGAATTACTTTTCCTGTCCCAAATGATGGTGTCTTGAATACTTTTGTTGATTTATCTATGAAATTCTAACATCTAAACCTAACTTATATATGGAATAACATTCTTGTAGTTTTATGTTTGTCAAGCTTTGTATGCAGGTCATCCCTAGGAGGAGGCTTGCAGTCATCCTAACTTCCAAGTGCGAGGAGGTCATCACCAGATGTGGGATTAGAGGTATAGTTGCCCGATCTCCTTTTCCTTGCTTTAATCATATGAGTTTTGGTATGTTTGGGGTACTTTAGGGAATTAATTGACTTTTAAACGGTTAATCGATCTGCCTACTTTCTTAACCCTGGTGTATTCATAGGGGGCGTTTTCCCACTAGCATAACTGGCGACCATACTGGGGAAGCCTCTAGGGTTTTTTAGGGGAGTTTGGGTTGTATGATTGGTTTTTCTTCCTTTCGCATTTTTGTTGAGTCTTCTGAGTCTTTTAAGGGATTATGGTCACCTTCAGGTGCCATACCAATTATCCCTTCCCTATAAGACTGTATTTTTCTTTCCTTTTTAAAGAAATACATAGGTATACGCACCCTGTCTTGAGTCATCTCGCGTACATATGCGCTCTACTTAGTAAACAACCCGCGTACATACGAAGGTTGTTGAAGCAACAATAGTGTCTCTGGTTCAGGAATTTTTTGAAAAGAGGAAGCAAACCTCTTTATTGATTGAGGTTTATACTTCTCATGGTTTCTTGATTCAGTTCAGAGTCCCTGTTTTTACAACCATATATTGGGTTATAATTCAGCTTACTTGTCTTTTTGAAGTTTCTTGTGTTTACTTACGAAAGGGTTTTAAGCAAGTCTTTTGCATTACTGATCTCCATGTTTGGTTTCTTTAGTGATTCCCTATGATCCACAGTGGGCCAAAGATTTGTTTCAGTCTTTTCTTGGTGTTCTTTTCCCCCCTTTCATTTTCTTTGAAAAAGGAGAAAAAAATTTATTTCAGTTTTTATGTTTGAAGCAATTTCAAAAAAAAAAAAAAATTTCATTTTCTGTTTGGTAAAGTAGTTAGACTTGGCTATTTTACTGGAAAGGAAAAATAGTTTGTTTTTTTTAAGTTCTTTACTGATTTCTTGAAACATAAGTAGATTGTAGTCAAGCGAAAATTCGTTTTAGGTCTTCTTTTTAAAGATCTTGAAAAAGTTAGTTAAAGAAAAAGTTGGTTACAAAGAGTTAGTTGTAAATCTTTGCTTTTGATTAGAAGTAATTTTTCTTTCAAGTTTCATCTTTTTCTCCTCTTTTCGTCTCTTGTAACATCACTAGTTTCATCGCCATATCCCTTGAGTAAATCAAGCCATTAAAATGAACGCTAAATCTAAAATTAATTAGACTT
Organism: Picea mariana; assembly: GCA_032191745.1. NCBI lineage: Eukaryota > Viridiplantae > Streptophyta > Pinopsida > Pinales > Pinaceae > Picea > Picea mariana. The sequence goes on along the minus strand of JASDQU010372157.1, from coordinate 98,985 downwards.
TTATGTTTGTAGGGTCAACCAATTGGTTTAGGGTAAGGGATTTGAATTAGGTTGGAGAGGAAACTCTTCAAGCCCATTAAACAAACATTGGAGTCAGATCTAGGGGGTGTTAAAGTCCAATGACGTAAAAGTTATCCAGGACCCCCTTCTAACATAGGGGATAAACATGAGGTCGCGTGAGGAAAGGAAATGTATATAACCCCTCCAAATCCAGACTAAATGTAGTAAGGAACATATATTGAGGATCTTTTGTGGGAATACTACCAACTGCATTTTCCTGAGGAGCTTCGAGGACCTAGAATTTTTTCAAGACCCTCTGTTGTTTTTTGGACAACTTGCTTTCAATACCCTCAATATGTTTCTGACTTGTTATCCTACTCATTGTGGTCCACCTAACTGTCAACTATACCTGCCTAGTGACTGTTTGGGAGCTGGCAACTTAGTTGCCTATATTCTAGGGACTTACACAGATTACTGCGGGGGTATACCACAGTATCTAGGGAAGACATTGGGTCACACTTTGTAAAGTATACCCGGAGGGTGCTTCCATGTTCGAGTTGCACTTGCACCAGTTAGTTTCTCTAGTGTTGACTGGCGTAACTATTCTTCCTACTAGATAGTTGTTTTCTTGATTTATCTTATAGGAATTTTTCTAATGTGTTCTTGGTTTTAAATGCTAGTTAAAGCCTTACTGTGTCATTTGATCTTTCCACAAAGTGGAATATCAAGATCTTCATCAGTCGTGAAGGCTTCAGAGACTGTCGCCATTTTCATTAGATCCACCACCACCACCATTACAGCGAAGACCTGACCAACAAGGGTCATTTGAAGTGATCGGGCCGCAAGAAACTGTGCCTAAACCTGCTTGGAGAGGATATTATTTGACTCCATAGGAACCTAATGTTTTTGACATTGGAGTGGAATCTCTCAGGCCATATAACCCTCAAATCACTGACTTGTTGGTGCCAATATTAGTATAATTTGTCCCTCCTGAGGGGACACCTTTTGAGTGTCATATAGTCTTACAAGCAGCCATGGAATCAAATGTTCCTACTTTGTCTAAGAGTCCTCATACTCCCACTCTGTCTTCTACCATAGGGGGGAATTTTTCCTCCTAACCCACCTTTGCTAGTCTGGACCATAGTGGTCTCGAATCCTCTACCTCAGGTAGTGGTCTAATACCTTCATCGATGACGACCACTGTTTTGTTTACGTAGAGTGCAACGCGCCCTCCATTTTCATATGGGAAGATCGAATTTGATTCGAACTCAGTCCTTACCTACCCCACCCTATAGAAATTGGGTCTGGGGGCAGGGATCTCAAATTCTCTTGTGCAAGGGTCTACCAGGGTCACTTTAGTCCCCTTCAATTCTATACCTTACAGTGGGGGTCATATACCTCCTTCATCCCCCTCGCTCGGTGGTGCTTTCTAGCAACCTATCGGGTTGAATGCTAACTACAACTTGTTTGGAGCAGTAATTTTAGGACCTTCGTCTTACACTATGTCAGTAGGATCCAAGTCGTTCTCTTTGTTCAACACGTTTTCTTCAGTTGTCGTCTCGGTTGGGGGCAACCCTGATTTTGGGCAACAGAATCTTGTGCAGGGTACTATTCCTACACAATGGGAAAGTATAGGAGTTTTATCCTCACAAGAATTTTGGAATCCTTGCAAGGGATAATTTCCATCGCAAGGGATGTCAGTCAGGGTAAACCCCTTCCATGGTCAATGGAACCCTGGGCAAGGCTCAGTACCTATGCCTGCCAGATCGGCAGGGGTCATCCCCTTCCAAAATCTGTCGAACACAACGTAGGGAGAAATCCCCTCCCAACCCATGTCCTCCAATTATGGGAGTCATCCTATGATATCCAAACAAATACAATTTTCGTACATTAGTCAAGGCCATGGTTTCTACAAGAACCCTGGCCAGCAACCCAACTTTTCCTAGCAACCCGGTGCCAGTCAAACTCCAGGACCCATTTTTCCTATACATAGTACTCAACCCAAATGACTGTTTCTGGCAATGCTACATCTGTCAGACTTGTCAAGGTTACTCAATGACCCAACTTGTCATGATCTGCATTGGGCCCCCATGATGACTAAGTTACCCTCGGATATTCCATAATTCTAAGGCAAGCCTGACAAAGACCCAGGTGATCACGTGACAAATTTCCACTTATGGTTCTCGTCAAACTCACTATGAGATGACTCCATATAGTTGCATTGTTTTCAACGCACTCTTATCGGGGGTGCCACAAAATGGTATATTGAGCTAGACCGCTCAAGGTACTCTTACTTTAACGACTTCGTGATTGTATTCCTAAACCATTTCCAACTACCCATGTGTTGGGTCACATATTTGTCCATATTTTCATTATCTATAGACATCCATTCCATCCCTTCTTCGTCCTATTATCGTTCTTTATCATTCCATTTTCCATACATTTGCTACAATTGCTCATAAAATGGCATATTATTCCTGGTATGCTTTAGTGGTTAATAATGATCATTCTTCCTTCATTTTTAATGAATTAAAAACAATTATGCATGATTTTTCTGATGATCGTTTGACGAGTGATTTTATGTAGCAACAGTTTCAGCAGTCAAAGTTCCAACCTCCAAATGACACATGTGAGTTCCAACTCGTGGTTAACTGTTTTCAGTGAAAAACGTGGCAGATAAGGAGAGACGAATTTGAGTGGAATATTGTGAGAATATGAAGATGAATCTCGAAAATCTGAGACATGGGTTTTGTTCAGAATTGGCCCAATTGAGTTCACCATGGGTTGTTTTCCAATCAGAGCTACGGTTTGAGAGAAATCACTGGTTCTTTAAAAGGGTATTTTCCAAATTTACAGTTGCGGTTCTCTAAACTTAGCAATTTGTTTGAGAAACCCAGGGATTTGGGGATTTGGTTTGTATAAATAAGACCTCTTCAATCAGGCAAGAGGCATTCATGAAATTATATAGAATTTATTTGTAAGAAAGAGATGAACTTATGTAATTTCTGAGTTTTCTTCAATAATACAAAGGAGCTGATGGATCTGTAATTATGTGCAACTTTCTCTTAATCTTGTAAGTCTTTTGGCCACGCATGCTAGATGAGGCAGGGCCCCCTCAATATGGTATGTGTTGGGCTTATTCATTTACTTGTATTTTTCTTTTCATTGTCTTAATTTATCTTGGTTTATGATTAGTTGATCACTGCTTACAATTGTGTGTTGTTTATTAGATTGCTCTTACAGTAAGATTCAATTCATGTTGATGTTACTTCATTTTGTTAATACTCCTTTAATTTATGTAAGAGTGTGGTAGTGGTTTTATTTCAGCTGAGTGTATTTTCAAGCAAGAGCAGATTTGATTGATTTTAAGTTATGTGTTTTATTTTATTAAATAGATAATAGTGTTAGTTGGAATTTACTGCTTGCATATATTGTGCACGGTAACTTTGAAATAAAAGACTTCCTCGGGTTGACAATTGAATGGTTGGGAAAATACTACAATGCAATTAATTCAACATCAGTTCAGCCCAATGTAGCGATTGTTGTTCCTTTGAGTGTAGTTGTTGTTCATTTGAAAGGAACAACTGTCATTCCTTTCACACGACTGTTGTTCCTTTGAGTGTAGTTGTTATTCATTTGAAAGGAACAATTGTTGTTCCTTTAGCATGAATATTGTTCCTTTGAGTGTACTTGTTGTTCATTTGAAAAGAATAGTTGTCATTCATTTCACGCGACTGTTGTTCCTTTGAGTGTATTTGTTTTTCATTTGAAAGGAACAACTGTTGTTCCTTTCGTGCGAATGTTGTTCCTTTCGTGCGACTGTTGTTCCTTTGAGTATCATTTTTGTTCATTTGAATGGAGCAACTGTCGTTCCCTTTACGATTGTTGTTCCTTTATAGGTGTTGCATCTCTGGAGGTTGGGTATTGAAAATGGAAGGTAAGAACCTACGTAGGCAACAAATAAAATGCTTGTGCCAACGCCTACCTTTGGCTGATGCATAGAGGTTGATTTTAGAAAATATTTAGAGCCCAACACCATGACATACGATGTCGGTACTGAGTTTTTGGCCAACTTTGAGAAGACTAAATTCGATCATATCTTTAATCACATCTGAGAATGGCGGTGTTGGAAGAGCTTGATTAAGGTACAGGTCCCACTGGATTTCTTTTTGGAGTGGTTCCTGAAGTATTTAGTACCAGTTGTATCCAAGGATGTCACATCTTTGGGAGTGTTTTCATAGGAGGGAGTGATAATGAGAGCACAACAACTCGAAATGATTTACTCTCAATCTGGATTTCTCTATGAGATATTTCCACATGCGCCACGGTCCATACTCGACAAGGCTAAAAACAATTTTGCAACCCATGCCGATGGTATTGTGGGCTCATCACAAGGAAATTCCACCGATCTATTGTCAAATCAATTGCAACAATTGTCGATACAACAGATGACATATAGCTAGACCTCTGGTTTGGTTGTTCCCCCTACCCAAACATTATATGTACACAGTGTGCAGTCGACGAACCCGAAGGCCAACTAGCAGCCTGAAGGAAAGAAGAAACAAGGGAACAAGAAGGCTAAAGGGTAGAAAAAGGCTAATAACAATGTTGGCGGGTGAAAAACAAAGAAGAGAAATTCAAATTATCTGTGTAACCTTTGCACAGAAGACCACCTGACTCACCTGTTCCCTCGACTTGCAGAGGCTCAGAATCTATTGGCACAGCAACAACCTGCTTTTCTAACGAACCCATTTCCACATGGTAAAAACATGTCTCAAGCTTCAACATCTTCGAGCGTGAAAGTGGGAAGTCAGGGAACCCCGCATCTATTGATAATACCTTGGCCTTGAATGTCTACAGGTTGAAAGGTGACACTCATATAGCGACCAGGGCTCGATATTAAGTACTGTTGAAATCTTTCGAAAAGGGTAAATAAGCCACAAACCCACCATTTCCTCTCCATATTTAGAATACGATGGGCGAAACAATGACATGCATCCGCAAAGGTGCATTCAAGAAAGCTTCTCATAATTTGAGCGTGAGGGCTGCCCAAAACTACTCCATTGTGGAAGATTTGGCACAAACCCCTTGCATGATTTCCACTTTGGAAGTCCTCTAGAGCTGCCCTTTACAAAGAAAAGCCCTGTTATCCACCTTGGGATCTGCAGAGACTTGTAACCCGAGAGCGATCATTATCTATCCAACCGACTTGAAACCTGGTCTTCCTTACCACATTGCATTTTAGATACTAGTGGATTACACCAAAAAATATTTTACTCGGAATATCTTTCGTACGGTGGTTGACGAGGGAGCCTCAACTTGCGTGATGTCGTTGGCGTGTTGGAAGGCCATTGGCCAAACCATTTTTTCTCCATCACCTACATTTCTTATGACATTTGATGGTTGTTCGTTCAGACCACATGGAATCATTCCTTCTTTCTCCATGTAGTTAGGAGGAAAGACTGTGTGTGTCGAAGTTGAAGTGGTCGATGCCCCTCTCGACTACAACCTTTTGTTATGAAGGAGTTAGACCTATGCAATGGATGCAGTGGTTGCTACAATATTTCGGGTCTTATTGTTTCCACACGAGATTCGAATTGTGACCATTGACTAGTTGTCCTTCTCTCGTCCTGACCCTTCATCGAGGGCATCCACGGTCCTRATGATTGATAATCCTCAGCTCGACACCGTCAACGTAGGGGTCATTTTGTGTCCATMACTGATGGGTACTTTCGATTACTCACCTCCTCATAGCGGTGTCAAGCTTATATCGGCCACCCTCGACGAGCCTAGGGCTAAAAAATTTCAAATGTCATCATTCTGAACAACTTACTTTCATGATCCATGGAATATTCCTTCCCCATCGGCCTCGATGGAAGGGAYAGAGAATTMTAGCATGGCCATTCCCTTTTCCATGATAGAAGTTGTGTATATCATTGTACAGCAAGCTTCGGACGACCCCAATCYGAATCTTACACAGAAGTTAGATCCAGTTCTCGAGCCTATCTGGGCTCAAGTTTGTCTTTCCACTACAGATTTTTTAGACCTCGTCTTACCCTCAGAAAAGGCAATTCTTGAGGAATTTACTRGTCCAGATAGACCCTGGGATGATCTCCATCATAGATCTTACTTCCTCCCAGAGTTAAGGAGAATAGAGGCAGGCGAATTTGTTTTAACTATGATTGGAGATATGTCTTGTCCTATTAATCCTCTGGATACACATGTAGTTTATGCCAAGGGTAATATGGCGAGTATATCTAAAACGATTCCAATAGATATCTCTAATGATGGTGAAATAACGACTCTTTTCATTTTTAACCAGATAGTATCAAGGTTCGACATCCCAAAGGATATTGTCACTGACCATGGCAGTCACGTCCAAAACAAAATGATGATCGAGTTAACATCAAAGCTTGGGTTGAGGAAAGAAAATTCATCACCCTACTACCCACAAGCGAATGGTCAAGTTGAAGTTATGAATAAGTCTCTCAAGACTATTCTTCATTGGACGATAGATTCTACCAAGTCAAATTGGAATTTGATGTTGTACTCGACAGTGTGGGCCTACCGAACGTCTGTAAAGAATGCCACAGGTTTCTCACCTTTTCAATTTGTATATGAGCTAGAAGAAGTCTTTCCTATTGAGTGTCAGATCCCGTCTTTAAATTTGGTAGTGGAATTACTACCAGACACTTCATTGCTTGAGGAATGTCTTTTATATCTTGAGAAGTTTGAGGAGCAGCGTCATGATGCAGCCTCAGCTAATGAAGCTCATAATAAACGAGTCAAGTATCAATATGATCGGTCCGTTCATCCTCATATTTTCTCCAAGGGAGACCTTGTCCTAGTCTATGACCAAGACAAGGATCCCCTGGGGGCAGGCAAGTTCAAACCCATGTGGTTCAGACCGTTCATCGTGAAAGATGTATTAAAGAAGGGCTCTTACTATATGGTTGAATTTGAGGGAAATTCGTTGGTGGAGCCTAGAAATGGGCTCTACCTCAATAAGTATTACTCTTAGGTTGGTTTACTGGGTGTCTTCTTGTACATATGTATAGTTCTTATATAGTTTTTTTKTCTTTTATTTAATGGATGTGTCATTATTTATGTCATATTTTTCACTGTGGAAGATGTCAAGTGAATCAGAGGTGTTCTTTAGGTTCGTGGATGGCGCTAGCCGACACGCTTAAAGTATTTATTCTGCATCTTGGGTKATTTTCGCACCTGAAGGCCAATTGCTATATTCTGAAGGTATCTGTCTAGGTGACACCACAAACAATGTCATCGCGTAYAGTGCAGTGAAAGAATTTCTTCATGACGCTTTGTCACGTGGAATTTCTCACCTCTGGATCTACTTAGATGCTCAATTGGTTGTGTCCTGGTTAAATAGAGTTTATTGCATTTATGATCCTACTTTTCACCAACGTTTCCTTAGGGTACGTCTCTTAGAACATTACTTTGATTACATTACGTATATCCATGTTCCTAGGAGATTAAATCAAATGTCATATACTCTAGCTAATCAAGTATTAGATTGGCATGTTTCACACACATAGAAAGAAGCACACACATACACATGTACATACATTTGTAAAAATTGTGATCCATAAGACTAATAAAGATGTAAATATACATATATGTCAAACACATTCATGAGTACATAGATGGGTGTGAACGCCTAAAAAATACGGTTCAGTATACATCACAGGACTTATGCCCTCAAAAAATATACAAAGGTGCCCTCAGCACATAATAATCTATCCCACCTAAGCTTGGGATCTATTGTCCCTATCGTAGTGAACGACAGTGTTGGACAAACGCCGGAAAAGATGGACCCAAGTCAGTGGCACCCCTACTAAATGAGGCTACATGGAAGGCGAGAGATCCTCGATCTTGGCCATAGGAATTGTACGAGTGAGCGTGATGAGGTTGCACTCCACCCACCTCAAAACTCTCTCATCCTCTCCAGCTGGAGGTCCTTCTATGGTTGTTGTTCCACCGGCTGTTGTTGGTCTTGCCTCTAGTCAAAGACGTCGTCGAGTCCTCGTGAAGTCCGGCGGGCACACTGGTCCCACATCTGTACATAACATATACAAAAATTTAGTACTATGATACATAAAAATGATATATATAAAAACAATTAAAAATTAAATAACTTTAAAAAACATGTAACCTAGCTCTCCTTGCTCCTCTCCGGGAGGCACAGGCATGTATGGATCCTTGGAAAATTTGATTCCAGCATAGGAGTAGTCCTCTATCGCTAGACTCTGTCGTGCCCATCATTCAAAGAATTTGTCATCAAAGGCCTCTATGGTCCTCCCTCCCCCTGTCGTGGAAGCAGTTTTTTCCATCTACATACTGCTGGGAAGAAAGCCACATGCCCCTACACAGTCTCTCTGGGACTCAGAATGGGAACTCTCTCGAAGAATAAATAGAAAAGGATAGTGCCAAACCCGAAGTTTTTGTTGATGCGTTCTCAACACTCTATCAACTACCTCTTCATGCACATGAGCATGTTCGTACTCCAGTTATATATATGTGCCTCATGGAACTGAATAACATAATGCATGTGTGCCTGAGAAGTTTGGTGAAGGGATGTGGACCCAGTAATCCACCCAATAATTAATAGGATCACTCTCAATGACAAACTGGTGATCTTGTGAATGGGCACTTTAGAACCTACCTTCTCAATTATGTCCTCATAGTACATCCTAATGTATTCCTCAATGTTGAAAGGCCCAAGGGGAAATGTCCACATATTTATTGGTTCCCCTCCCCTTCAGAGGCTAGTCAAGAAATAAATATCCTCAGTCGTTGGAGTCAACAACTATCCCTCTATCATGAATGTTTATGCATCTGGATGCCAGTAGTCAACCAGGGCATTCAGTAGCCTGGGTTGTGCCCTCATAAATGGACACCAGAAGAACTTCCACATCCCACATTGTTTCAATGCGGCAATGAAAACAGGGTCCTCATCGACCATTACATCAATGTGCTCATGTTCCCTCTACATCCAATGGAAATACATCCTATTCCATGGTAGATAAAACAGAATTAGCTCCGACACTTTAACTCTTTTTCCAAGATTTTGAGGGTGTACATTGTTCGACACACCAACTACACTAAGAGTGGGGAGTGAACAGTGTAGGGATATTTTTCCCAAAACTCTTAGTTAAAAATCACCATTAACTCATTACTCATTGTTGTCATTTATAACTAGTTAAATGTCAACACATATCAGCAGCATATATCAACAATATATCATCAACAAGTCATCATCACAAGGAACACAAAGAACACAAGATGTATGTACAATTTTCTTTTTATTACGGACTACAATCCTTGGGGTTTTTCAACAACAACTGAATACAGTACAAATCTACAAGAGAACCAGATCTATAATGCAAGACTCAACTTACACCCTCAACACCAACTGAGATGAGACAACAATCCTCAACAGATATCAATCTGTACCATAAACAAGTGCATCAACCATGCATCAACCTGTGCCAAACAAACTAAACCATAAACAAGTGCATCCAACCATGTACCAAGTATATACAAATCATTTTTCAACTAATCATCAACAATTACTAATCAATATGTACCAACATCATCAACTATACACCTCATGTATGTGCCAACTCATCAACTGCTTATCTCAACCATACTAGTTTTCGATTAGTCAACAACCCTAACTTGAAATAATAATAACTTCGTACCTGTAATGAATAATGATCTGAAATTGATATACACTGTTCTTCAGTGTGTTTTATTCAATTCCTTTAGGTTTCACTACTTGTAACCTCTCATAAAAGGAGTTATAGCAAAAATGGCATACCTTGTTGAATTATGACTTATTCTAGAGAGAGACCTTGTAGAGAGTGCCTCGCATGGAATATTTGTTGAATCGATATGAAACTGTTACACATCATACTAAAGACTGTACTCTAAACAACACAATTGGTCTCACTGAATTTGGATATGTTATGAATATGTTATGACGTTTTCACCCGAAACACTTGTTTTAAAATAGTTTCAGGACTAACCACAAACCCTATTTTCCATGGAGTGTATCTCCAAAACTAAAATGAACCACAAGCTAAATATTTTACCACAGATACTTGGATATGTTTCCTCAATGGCATATCAATCTCACGGTCTGAATCATTATATTAAAAAAATTATTGCGAAAATGGTGAGATGACCAGTAAATAGCATACCTTAGAAAGCATCATGAAAAGAATTTATCCTCCCTTGAATTTTGGCCCTCTTTTCTTCACCTTCCCTTTTAAATTCAGCTTATATATCCTTTGGTTACCTTAGTCACCTATAGATATTCAATATTCTCAAGTTTTTCACACCAAAAATGCTCAAGAAGCTCTCCATCAATACTCCAAAAGATATTCTCAGAAGAAGCTCTCCATTGATCCACAAAAAGGATGATCTACAAGAGACCATTGCTATCTTATTTATACTTTCATCCTCTAGGTCACTTAACCTATTTTCCTCATTTTAGGGTTAACCACTTTCCATAAAAAGAAAGTTCTCCAATACTTTATCATTTAAATATTCCTTCTTGATTTTGTCACCTTACTTTATCATTTCTTGATTTTGTCACTTCTCTTTATTATTTAAATAATCCACCCTGACTTTGTCACTTCACTTTATCATTTAAATAATGATTTCTTCGTTTAGGTCACTTAACCCATTTCTAGGTCACTTAACCTATTTTTCTTGTTTTAGGGTTAACCACTTTCCATAAATAGAAAGTTCTCCAATACTTTATCATTTAAATATTCCTTCTTGATTTTTTCACCTTAATTTATCATTTATTGATTTTGTCACTTCTCTTTATTATTTAAATAATCCACCTTGACTTTGTCACTTTACTTTATCATTTAAATAATGATTTCTTCTTTTAGGTCACTTTGACTTTTTTGACCTTGGGGGCTTCAAGCCTTCATGTGGGGGTCCTTCATCTTCGTAAGGACATAACTCTGAAACCATGAAGAGTTATGTGACCTTCCACATACCACAGGAAATAGCATGAAAAGAACTATCCATCTAGGATAGTTTCACCAACAATTTCCTTGATATTCATCTCATTATTCCACATACAAGCATGGGTTCCAACCATTCTTCTAGGATAACTCAATCTGCAAAGCATCTTCCCATGAGGGATTTCACCATAAGGGGACCACTTTGGAGTTCATCCATTTGTGCACCTGATCAATCGTGATAAGACAATAATGAGATCATGGGTCCTCCAACCATTCTTCTTGGATAACTCAATCTGCAAAGCGTCTTCCCATGAGGTCTTTCACCATAAGAGGATCACTTTGGAGTTCATCCATTTGTGCACCTTATCAATCATGATAAGACAATAATGATTCATCTATACATTTTTCCAACAATGCATCATATACCAATAAAACCACATCAATCCATCTTCATCATGTATCAATGACAACTCATTGATCCATCTTCATCATATCAATGACAACTCATTGATCCATCTTCATCTATGCATTCTCATCAAGGAAAATACATATTACATTACATCAATCATCAATCAATCAATCCTTTGGCATCAATCAATCAATGGCATCAATCAATCAAATCATTGGCATCAATGACAACATGATCCAATAATCTCCCCCTTTGGCATTGATGGCAATACCAATATTGATGTCAACACCAATTACCATTTATTGATGTCAACATGTAGATAAGGAATGCTCTACATCAATAGTCAATGTGACTATCTCTCCCAAATGTGACTATCTCTCTCAATCAATAATCATCAATCCCATCAATGTGACTATCTCTCCCAAATGTGACTATCTCTCTCAATCAATAATCATCAATCCCATCAATCTGACTATCTCTCCCCCTTTGACATCAATTGCAAAGGGCCATTTTCCTCTTGGGGCTGTTCCCCCTGTCTGAGTTCCTTTGATCTTCCTCTGAATAATCTCTCCCCTTTTGAACAAGGGATATCACTCTGACGTAATGCCGAAAATACATCGAACATACTCCCCCTGCGACCATCGCTCCTCCCGGAATTATTCCTCTATGCTATTTCTTCAAATATAGGGCTCTTTTCTAGGTATGCATATGATAAATATCTCCTCCTAGAATCATGGGAAGAAGAATGAATCCACCTATGGCTATTTCTCCCCCTATCTTCTTTGCAAGATCAACAATATACTACCATATAATGATCCTTGGACCTTTTCATGTATCAAACTCATGCCAGACCAACCATCATGAAACAACAGATATGTCAACAATAAAATAGAGAATCATGAGTAAAATATCAACCAAGTACATCCTATACAAAAATGTGTGTTCATCATGCACAACACCTATGTACATAAACCATGTACATCAACATCATGCAATGTGCCAAAAGATATCATCCATGGAATGTATCAATCATATGCCTCTATCAATATGCCAACATGTTCATCTACCAATATGTCAACCATGTGCATCCACCAATATGCCAACCATGTGCATCCACCAATATGTCAACCATGTGCATCTACTGATATGCCAACCATGTGCATCTACCGATATGCCAACCATGTGTCATATCACTCAAGATATATTTCCATCATGAACCAAGTGCCACAATCTTGTATCTTAAACAAATACCAATTGTTGTGCTAATTAAGTAGTACCAATGGTGTAGTATCATCAATCATATGCCATCTATGAGTGTACCAAACATGTATCAATTATAGATCAAGCTATGAATCATCAATGATGTACAACATGATCACATCATCAACTCACCAACCACATGTCCCAATGTGTAGCCCATCCATATGCTAAATGCATGCATCAAGATTTCCAAAAAATAAGCTTCCAATACATCATCAAGATATATCACATAACCAAGGTGTCATAACCAGCATTGTTCTTCAACAGAAAATGCATCAATCCATACTCATGGGTTAGTTCCATGCACCCAATATTTTATTTTACATCATCACCTTACATAATCCAATATAGAATCATGAAAACCTGCAGCAAACAATGTCAGAACCTGCAATAAACCATGTCAGACCCTGCATCACAGAGTTGTACCATCACATCAAACTGCAATCACTGTGCATAGCCCTTTTCCTTAGGCTTCACCACATATACGTGGTCTGCTACACATATAGCTCGCGTATGTACAGGACCTATACAAGGTCAGCCTGTGTATGTATGCAACTGATACCACTGTCACCTGTGTATGCATTAGTAGATGACACATTTGAACTTCCCTTCAGTTTTTCATTTTGTTCTGGCTTCTCTGTCTTCTTCACCCACTTCTCTAGATGTCCCTGCTCCTCAGAACTTGAGCTCTGAGCATCCATATTTTCAAATATGTCTCCCTTCCTTACTTTATTCCTTCTTCTAGCCATGTTATTTGAAGTCCTCATCATATAATTTCTTCTTGTGTTCCAACACTCTTAGTATTTGTGGCCAAATCCAGTACAGTTGTAGCATCTCATGGTGTTACAGTGAACAACAATGTGTCCTACTTGATCACATCTCCAACACCTTATGGTTTTATACAATCTTCCATTATATCTTATTTCATAAGATCTACATTCAAAATCTTTGTGACCATATTCATTACATGAATATCAATGCCCCTGAAAAATAATTTCATACCTTTTCTTTGGTGTCCCAAAGATAGCTTCTTAATGTCTTCCTTGCTTTGTTCTTTTGAAATTTTCCTTGCCTTGTGTAGATGGTTTCTTTGCAACATTGTCTTCCTTCTTTGATGGACTTACACCATGCTTCTTTGAGGTGATTTCTTCAACATGTGTAGCTTATTCTTTGTATCCAAGACCTGATTTATCATATGGTGATATTTGACTTTCCAATATCTCATCCAAGATTTTTGAGCTATTCTAGAATTTATTTGACTTCTCCACTTTATTTCTAAGATCAACAATTTCAGCTTCTAACTTATCACATGACTCTTCCTTTTCATTAATTTGATTCTTCAAAAGTTCTTCTACCCTTTTGGCTTCTTCAATTTGGGTCTTGAGATGAATAATAGTTTCAAAACTTTTGTTAATCTCATCATCTACCTTCATATCTTATTTTTCATTATTTAGTCTTGTGATCTCTTCTTCCTTTTCTTCCAATTTAGTCTTATTGCTCTCTTTTTTTCTTTGAGAATTCCCTTTAACTTCAATATGTTCCTTAGAATCCTCCTAAGAAACTTCTTAGTGTTATCCGAAAGATAGTTATAGTTTATATAATAATGATCACTTCTATATCTATATAAACCCTCTACAACTTCCTTTTGAAGTTTTAATAGATTTTCTTCTATTCTTTTCATGGGATAATTACCATCAAACTTTACACAAACTGTTTCTAGATCTTCTTCTTCACTTGTAGATAAAAATTCATCATCATCATTTGAATCAAGGGTTTTTGAGGGTTCTTTACCTTCATTTGAAATATCTTCACGATCTTCCTTTTTGCCAACATCAACACATTATTCTTTGCCTTCATTTGAAATGTCTTCAAGATCTTCCTTTGTGCTATCATCACTTGATTCTTTATCTTCAATTGAAATGTTTTCAAGATCACATTTAGAAATAATGAATTCAAGAGTCTTCGGAGATTTTTTGCCTTTAAAGATTTTGATGGAGTGGTCTTCATCATCTTCTTCCTTGTTTTGATATGTCTCCTCTAGATTTAGCCATAGATCCTTGGTAGAAGTGTATTGTTCCATGCTTTCTTTGATAGGGCTTGAGAGTCCACTAAGAATTTTCTTGAGAGCCAATGCATCATTATTCTTTCCTTCTCTTTGAGCTGCAAAATTTGACTTGTTCTTCAAAGGAACTGATCCCCCAATGGTTGCCTTCCAAATTGTTGCTCCCATTGTCTTCAAATGTAATCTCATMTCTAGTCTCCAAGTAGAATAGTTTTCTTCATCAAGGATTGGAAATTCATCATCCATTTGTGTGTCTATGGATCTCCTTCAATATTTTTAAGGATTGTAGTGAAGGCCTGCTCTAATACCAATTGTTGGACACACCGACTACACTAAGAGGGGGGGGTGAACAGTGTAGAGCTMTTTTTCCCAAATCTCCTTAGTTAACAATCACCTTTAACTCACTACTCATTGYTGTCATTTATAACCAATTAAATTTCAACACATATCAGCAAMATATATCAGCAATATATCATCAACAAGTCATCACCACAAGGAACACAAAGTACACAAGATGTATCTACAATTTTCTTTTTATTACGGACTACAATCCTTGGGGTTTTTCAKCAACAAATGAATAGAGTACAAATATACAAGAGCACAAACTCTATAATGAAATACTAAGCTTACACGCTCAAAACTAACTAAGATGAGGCAATAATCCTCAACAGATATCAATCTGTACCATAAACAAGTGCATCAACCATGCACCAAGCTATGCCAAACAACCTGTAATCAAACTGTACCATAAAAAAGTGAATTCAACCATGTACCAAGTATATACCAATAATGTGTCAACTACTCATAAAAAATTACTCATCAATATGTACCAACATCATCAACTATACACCTCATGTATGTGCCAACTCATCAACTACTTGTCTCAACCATGACTATTTTTGGATTAGTCAACAACCCTAACTTGAAATAATCATAACTTTGTACCTGTAATGAATAAATATCTGAAACTAATACACAATGTTCTTCAGCGTGTTTAATGCAATTCCTCCATGTGTCACTACTTGAAACCTCTCAGAAAATGAGTTATAGCAAAAATGGCATACCTTGTTGAATTATGGCTTATTCTAGAGAGAGACCTTGTAGAGCGTGCCCCGCAGGGAATGTTTGTTGAATCAATCTAAAAATGTTACAAAGAATACTAAATACTGTACTATAACCACCACAATTGGTCTCACGAAATTTGGATCTGTTATGAATAAGTTATCATGCTTTTACCTGAAACACCTCTTTTAGACTAGTTTCAGGACTAGCCACAAACCCTATTTTCCACGGAGTGTTTATCCAAAAATACAATGAACCACAAGATGATTTTTTTAACACAGATACTTGGATATGTTTACTCAATGTAATATCAATATCACGGTATGAATCATTATAGAAAAAAATTTAGTTTGAAAATGGTGAGATGACCTGTAAATAACATACCTTAGAAAGAATCATGAAAATAATTTATCCTCCCTTGAATTCCGGCCCTCTTTTCTTCAACTTCCCTCTGGAATTTGTCTTAGATATCCTTTTTTTACCTTAGTCACCTATAAATATTCAATATTCTCAAGTGTGTCACACCAAAAATGCTCAAGAAGCTTTCACAGGAAGCTCTCCATCAATACTCCAAAAGATATTCTCAAAAGAAGCTCTCCATGATCTACAAAAAGGATGATCTACAAGAGACCATTTCTATATTATTTATACTTTCATCCTCTAGGTCACTTAACCCATTTTTAGGTCAATTAACCCATTTCTAGGTCACTTTTAACCTATTTTCCTTATTTTAGAGTTAACCACTTTCCATAAATAGAAAGTTCTCCAATACTTTATCATTTAAATATTCCTTCTTGATTTTGTCACCTTACTTTATCATTTCTTGATTTTGTCACTTCTCTTTATTATTTAAATAATCCACCTTGACTATGTCACTTTACTTTATCATTTAAATAATGATTTCTTCTTTTAGGTCACTTAACCTATTTTCCTTATTTTAGGGTTAACCACTTTCCATAAACAGAAAGTTCTCCAATACTTTATCATTTAAATATTCCTTCTTGATTTTGTCACCTTACTTTATCGTTTCTTGATTTTGTCACTTCCCTTTATTATTTAAATAATCCACCTTGACTTTGTCACTTTACTTTATCATTTAAATAATGATTTCTTCTTTTAGGTCACCTTGACTTATTTGACCTTGGGGGCTTCAAGCCTTCATGTGGGGGTCCTTCATATTCGTAAGGCCATAACTCTCAAACCATGAGGATTTATGTGACATTCCACATACCACTAGAAATGGCATGACAAGCACTATCCATCTAGGATAGTTTCACCAACAATTTCCTTGATATTCATCTCATTATTCCACATACAAGCATGGGTCCTCCAACCATTCTTCTAGGATAACTCAATCCACAAAGAATTTTCCCGTGAGGGCTTTCACAATAAGGGGACCACTTTGGAGTTCATTCGTTTGTGCACCTTATCAATCATGATAAGACAATAATGAGAGCATGGGTCCTCCAACCATTCTTCTAGGATAACTCAATTAGCAAAGCATATTCCCGTGAGGGCTTTCACCATAAGGGGACCACTTTGGAGTTCATCCATTTGTGCACCTTATCAGTCATGATAAGACAATAATGAGTCATCTATACATTTTTCCAATAATGCATCATATACCAATGAAACCACATCGATCCATCTTCATCATGTATCAATGACAACTCATTGATTCATCTTCATCATATCAATGAAAACTCATTGATCCATCTTCATCTATGCATTCTCATCAAGGAAAATACATATTACATTACATCAATCATCAATCAATAAATCCTTTGGCATCAATCAATCACTTGACATCAATCAATCAAACCATTGGCATCAATGACAACATGATCCAACAT